>JAYRBW010115691.1:0-17588 GCA_036023295.1 Invenusta paracnida
GGAAAGAGGATAAAATTCTCTACAAATTAGTTATATTTAGTATTTATTTTATGGTTTTTTATACCATTTTACAGAGTTATAAAAAATAAGTGGCGCTAGGACAGCAGATCTATATATATATCATTGTATTTATTTTGACTACAGCTATTGAAATAGTTTTCTCTTATTAATATGATAACAATTGTATTCCAATATTCTTTAGCTATGCTGTGGACAAGACACCTGATCTGATCAACCTCAAGTTGGATATGAGCGTTGTTCTTTGTCTCGGAGGAGAATCTTGCACAAAACGATTGCCTCTTCTGGAGAGTGCTAAGTTCCCCATTCCAGGATGCTCTTCCGATGGTTCCCTTCAGTGGCCTGATTTTAAAAGTACGTTGGAAAACATTAAGAAAATAATTAAAGAATCGTTTTATATTTGCATATACAATCATTGTTTATATATTCACTATTATAAACTAAGATATACCTATTTAAGCAATGCATTAAACTACATTGGAATATAATATATTATTAATACAATATACGATTTATTATATACTATTACGAATTTAAGTAGTACATTATTATATGGTATTTGTCAATGTATATTAATTTGTTTTACTAATTAATCTGCTCGAAGGATTATATTAATTCTGAAATTATATTAGTTTGTAAACAACCAAATTATTTTCGATAAACTGATCTATTTCTTAATATAGAATGTTAAAAAGAAATAATGTATTCAATATTATAATTTTAAGTAAACAGTATTACATAAAGTTACTATAAATAAATTAAAAGACATCATATTTTAATAAACCCTTTCAGAAATTGGATCTGGTATACTTAAAGGTGTCAGTGGAATTGTTGCATCAAGACTCGGATTGCCTCCTTCAAAACTTCGAGCGGTCTCCTGTAGTCAGGACACGAAAGTTGAACAGCCCACATGTCCCTATTTCTCCTTGCCAAAACTACCTTCCCAACTCAAATGTGTTTTAGATAGTCGTTGCATGGGACTCTCATGTTGCCTCAACTTGGACCTCAAGATTTTTAGCAGGTCGTTTAAAACATGGGCATTTATTGATCCTTGTAAACATTATATTTCAATCGGATTCGAAAATTGGTCTTTTAATCGGAGCATTATTAGTTATTCATGGGGTAAGGCTGAGGTAATGCGTGTAGGAAAGCTTGAATTTCGCTATAAGATTGATAAAGACAAGACAGAAACTTTCTTCGTATTCAATTTAATAATATCGCTCAATTTGGATGGATTTACTCTTGGTCCGTATACACTAATGGATAAAACCGAAATGACAATACCATTTTGCAGTCATAATGGCATCATTTCATGGCCACCGAAAGATTCAAAAAATATATTTGATCACCTTTTAAAGAAAGCTAAAAATAAGGCGTTAGAAACAATGGGACTTCAGCCAGGATTCTTGAGTGGAAAAACCTGTTCAATCGACTCTTCAAATCAACAATCAAGTCTTTCATGTCCCCAATTTCATTTACCTAGTAAATTGCCAAGCTTTATTAAATGTGCCATAACAAACAATTGTCTTGAAATTCAGTGCTGTCTAAATATAAAATTACTCACGATCAAGCAGTCATTCAAAGCATCCATCACTTTAGATCCATGTAATTTCAACTTTATTTTTAAATTTGAAAACGCCAAATATACTCTTTCATTCTTCAATAATTTTGGTAAGTTGCATCAAATGAAAATTGGGAAAGCGTTAAGCCTCTCATATCAGTTTGATCGGAGTTTCGATGGACAGTTGATAATAACTCGTCTTGTGCTTTTGAGCTGTGTCAGTGGCAAAACTCCAGGAGAGTGCAATTTTGAAATCCCTCTATTGACGAATACTCAAATTCCGATACCTTATTGTGCCGAAAATGGTACGCTCAAGTGGCCAAAGATTCTACAGTCTGGAGGTCTGCAGAACCCCATTGAAGCGGCTGTAGGTATGGTCCTTAATCGTCTCGGATTGCCAAGAAACGCACTTCTCAAAGAACAGTGTAAATCTTCCGACTCTATGCAATCAATCAATAAAGAATGTCCTCTGTTTGCACTATCCAAATCACTTCAAAAATCTCCATTCAATTGTGTCATTGCGCCAGGTTGCCTTGGACTTGTATGCTGCGTAGAAGCAGATTTTGCGCTGGTAACTAGGAGATTCCATCTGGCTGCTTATATTGATCCTTGCACTTATATAATGACGCTCGCATTTGAGAATGTGGTTCACAATAAATCCCTACTCGGTGGTTTTAACTGGAATTATGAAATCGAGCAGGCTATTGGCTCCGTCACAAAAATAAAGTTAGTTTAAATTATTTTATTACATTTTTGGCAAATTTATTTTAAACAAACGTTAAGAGAAACTGTAAACAATTTTTGAAGAAATTATAAAAATAATTATATAGCTTGTATTATTGAGCTTAACATAAATTTATCTATTCTTTCGTTTTAGTCATGTCATATTCCTTATAGCTTGATTAATTTTCTATTTTACAAAAAATAAAAACAAATAAAAAGATAATTGAATATCTAATCATCTTAAAAAATATTTCTCTTTTCAAAGGTTCTCTGTGAAGAAATCTCAAGATCTTCTTAATTTCGATATGAATCTGGCACTGATTTTGAATACAGAAGTTGAGAATAATGTATTTACCCTTTTAAAATTGCAGCCTATGCCAATTCCATTTTGTCATCCAAGTGGAAATTTAACATGGCCAAGTGGTACGTTAGAACAATCTTTACTCTGTTTAATGAATGTTTAAATTCAATTACTTTTTTATACAAACATTGTTTAAATTAAAATACAGGTTTCACACAGCATAGTGTTGAAGTAAATTTTAAGTAAGTGAAGAGGTCGATGTACATATGTTGTAAATTTCTTTTGATTATGTATTTAACTGCGAAATCTAGCGAATTATTTAGTAAATTTTATTCTCAATTAAAACTAAATTTAGAGCCGGCCTCTTCATTTATTTATTTTGTAGGTTAAATTGTTTTTCAGTATTTGCAATTTACACATTATGATTGATAATGTTAATGTTTTTTAATGTATTTAAAAATGACAAATTGATTGCAATTAATTAAATCAAATATAATTTTAAAGGATTTATTTATTGTTGACTTATATGTATAAGATCACGAATAACAATAAATGTATGTATGTACTTCGATATGTTATAATTATTAACTAATTATATATATTCAGCAGTTATATTAAGATTATATAACATATCGATCTACAAACTATATTATGTATAGTGTTTTGTCCGCTTTTTTAAATGAATTACTGCAATTTTTTATAAAATTGTTTATGTATTTTAATTCAATTCCATTTTCATATTTACGACTGTAGTTCGAGAAATTGGAGGTAAAATTATGAAAGGAGTCAGCGGTCTCGTTCTTACAAGACTAAATCTTGATCCTGTGAGTATTTTGCTCAATATTGACCTATTTGGGATAGTTTTCAAACAATTACTGAGAGTAGAGTTCATCGTAAAAATATTTAATACTAGGTAATGGTAATATCATTAGTTAATGGTAATGACACCAAGCATGAAAAACCATGGACAGATGAACATTGAACTAAATAAAACTATTTTATCGGACATAAATTATAAAGCCCCAAATTAGTTTCACTAACTATTATTATTAAATTTAGTTATGTATATTCAAAGTTGAAATATAAATATATAATAAAATATAATGTATTAATAACAACGCAAATAACAAGAAAATTGTCAGAACAATATTATGGCTTACATATTAAATATGCTAACTATATAAATATTGATTAACATCAATATTAAATAAAAAGTTGTATTGAAAAAAATTGTAATTAAGTAACTGTAAACAAAACGACGTATTTAACAAGTTGTAATATAATAAATCGTATAAATAAGAAATTGGAATTTAAAAAGTCGTATTTTTTAAATTAATCATATTAAACGTCGTATAAAAAGCGATAATAAGTCAAATTTTCAAGTCGCATAATTAAAAATTATTGAAATAAAGTCTAATTACAAAAATAATTCACTGAAACATTGTGTTAAAAATTAGAAAAACTCTTTCTAAAATTTGTAAATGCGTAAATATTACCGGATGCAAATCAGAACATAATATTTGCGTTATTTCAATGTAAACTTCAAAATTTAATATTCAATACTCCACATTATTTTTCTATAATTTTGTTAAATGAATTTATAAAACTATTATTAAATTCAAGATTAATTTTTCTTTAATGTAATTCTTTAATTCGACTACTTTTAAATACGACTTAATTCATTACAACTATTCCTTTAATACCACTTTTTAAACACGAATAATTTTTATAGGACTGATGATTTACGGCATGTTTAAAACCTTAATGATTGCTTTACAACTTTTTAAATATGACTAAATTATTTACGACTTTTCACACCTAACCCATAAATATACAAACATATTTACACAATTTTGACACTGAACTGTCAATAACCATATTATGTTTAGATAATTAACATTCATAATGTCTTCTCTCATATTAAAAAAGAGTTCAAATTATATAAAACTGTGTATTGAAGTACATGCATATATATATATATATATATATGGAAATATTGTTTACATAAATGTATATGTATGTTATAATAATATGTTGTAATAATCTAATGCAATCTTATAATGAAAATTTAATCAAATGTAGCTAATAATTCACGTAATTTCGTGCAAAATTACCCAAACTTGTTAATATTGTAAGTTATAGTAAATAAATTTAATGTTTTTCTATTTTCATGTCAAAAAGAATTTGCTTCAACAAAATGAATGCACAATGAAAGATGAAGAAATCGAACGCGCCAAAAAACGTAAGTTCCGTAATAACACTAAATGAATGTCCGTTAATGATCGTACATAAAACATAAATAAAATAAACACAATGCATTTTATAAATACAACATGATTTAAGATATCTCTTCAGTGTTAATCACATGCTTCTTATATATAAATATTAAAGCCTTGGTATTTATTATATGAAATCCCAATTTTTCATTTCTTTTTGCATGCATATTACATATTGTTCAGCTATACTGCTTTGACGAAGAAATTTGTAAAAACAATCCTATGTTCCTGCCTTCCCTCTTCGGTTCAGGATGTCCCTTTTTTCCGATGCCCCCTCTACCGAAGGGACTAAAATGCAAGCCAACAGACCAGTGCACGGGAATCGAATGTTGCCTCACAATCAATCTAGGTTTGGTGAAGCGAGGATTCAAAGTTTGGATGCTCGCCGACTCTTGTCGGTTCGTCTTCTCGCTGGGATTCGAGAAAACTCTCATCAACAGCTCTCTGGTTGATGCCGGGAACATTTTCGGTCACGAGAGAACTTTGCAAGTTGGTGCAATCAAGTTCAAGTGAGATTTAGATTTATTTGTACATGTTCATATTATATTTTTTCAACATTATTGTAAATACGGAAAAATTGATTATTATACTTTAGCAGAATTCTTAATCACAATTGATATATTTGCTAGAATTTCTATAGAAATATAGTATCAATTTCCCTGTAGATTATAATTAGATATATTATTATGTTTAAATATATCGTAAATATAGATAATACGAATGTTTTTTCTTATTCGTATATATATGTTGTCCATTTTTGAAATATCGTAAATGTTTCGTATTGTATTATAATAGTATTTAATATATAGATTATATTCATTTTTTATTATAAAATATATTCTTATTATTATCGATATCGATATCTGTAAAATATGAATGATTATTTTCGTGATTAATATATAGTTGATGCTCACATATTAAATTAAATTTAAAATGAGACATTAAATAAACATTGAATAAATATATAATTAAGTTTGTAGCCATACTTCAGGGAAACGATTGCGTGATATATTTCATGATTGTAAATTTTTCTATAGAAATATTATAGTTTATTTAGAACATATTTCTATAAGCATTGCATGCTTTGATTTGATATGTTATGAGGATGTTAAAATGCTATTTATGAAAATATTTATTGAAATTTTAAAATAATAAAATGTGTTGTTTTAGGCAACTTATATACCTATAATTTTTAATGCACAATAAATATACTTATTATGTAAAATGCAGTACAAAAAATTAAATAAAAACAGATTTACCAGATTTAAAAAGTAATTCTATTAAGCAATCGTACAAGATTTTTAAATTAAATTAAATTTATAGGCTTATAATACAAATACTTAATGGTATATTGCTACGTTCAATTATTTGTTTTACTAAGCAGTATATACATATAATTGTAGATATCTATGTATATAACAATTTGTTGTCACTTTCAGATATCTTCTGGACCATACTCCCGATTTTGGCAAGTTTCTGTTGTCTTTGGGGGTTACAGTATGTTTGGGGCAGACTTGTGATTTGGAACTTGACATCTTATCAAAGGCGAGTCTACCAATACCCGCATGTGGCATAAATGGAAAATTAATCTGGCCCGATTGTAAGTTTTATCAATTTTGTTTTCTTTTATGTAATCATTTTTATATATTATATTATATGATATTAACATTATATTTATAGTTATAGTTATTGTAAGATAACATTAATAACTTTGATTATTGGATATTTACTATTTACTATTTAATATTATAATAGATTATGTAGTTTATTCCTTATAATTATTTTACAGGTTGACAATAAAGATACTATACAGTTATTTAAAACATAATAAGAAATAATGTCTACTAAACGCTATACAGTTAACTTTAATATATCATTTATGATTTTAAAGAGCTCAGTACAGGTATACAGGATATGACATTTATTGCCTATCGATGTAATTAGTAATGATTAAACTATTTGTTTACGACAGTAGTGTACTTAAACTTAATTATTGAAATGTTTTCAGAAGAGTATTAAACAGGTTGCATGTTTAAAATTCAAAAAATTAAAATAAAGAACAAAATTATTTCAAAATAATTTTTCTTTTGACTTTCTTTTATAAATAAACGTAGGTACATCACCAACATTATATTGATTTTTATATGTCTCATAATAAAGAACTGCATGATTTTACCAAAATAATTATCTAGAATATCTAAGTAATCTGCAATCATAAAATGAATAAATGTGTTATTTCAGTGAAAAATACTACTGACAGTATAAGCGCTATAATTTCAAATCGACTTTTGATGGATCCGGTAAGTTGTTTAATTTTTCTCGATTTTGTGGTTGTATTAACTTTTATGTAATCGTTTCATTTACACTTTTACACACTTTCTTATACATTTTTACAATATAATTCAAATAAACGATAACATTTTACTTCGTTTATAGTATCATTATTATTATTATTATAAAATTACAAAACATCAGTGTTTTTAACATAAATTATTCGTGTCGTAATTTAAATAGTAAATTATCATTTTGAAATTTGATTACCAAACTTTTAATAGGGCTACGGTTTTTGTCTAAATGCACATTTTGGTGTAAAAACACATTAAAATAGAATATAACATGAATTGGTGATATAGATGCAAAAATACGGAAGGTATACGGTTACTATGAAAGCTAAAGGTCTAGGTAGAAGGAAATTAGATAAAAAACAAACAAGACAAACAAGGCATGTGCCTGATAAATATGTTGGACCATTTCTTTATTTCTTAAGTAGAAAAGTAAAAAGATACGTAAGTAGGTTGGGACGTTAAGTTAGCCCCTTGATAGTAGGTAGGTACGTTAAGTTAGCCCCTTGATACTCTTTAGCTCATTATGTATTATACATATCCAGGGACTCCTGCTACCTGCACAATGCACCTCAAAGAATTTGCCATCAGGCTCGTGTCCGCACCTCTCTCTGCCACCATCCATGAAAACAGACCAACTCACCTGCAACTTCCACAAAGCCTGTCTGGGAGTAGATTGCTGTGTCCGTCTAGATCTCGATCTGGTGACCCGGTCATTCAGTGCATTCGCCTATATCGATCCTTGCACGTATCTGCTCAATTTTGGCTTTGACAAATGGCGCCACTCTATCAGTCTTTTCAGCTATGCCTACGGAGAGCCTTCCAAGTTGCAGATCAGTCGGGCGCTAACAATTAAGTAAGGAGAATTTATTTTGAGAGTATATTCATGTTATTTTTAATAAATTCTCTTGGGAGTATTTAGTACAGCTTTTATAAATGTCATTAATATTAGTTATCGTCAATGACATAATGTGTAATAATATACACCTTAAATTAAGTGTATACATAATAAGTAAAACATCTTATCACGTTCTTAGCTTTCTATTTTCGCAAGTGCATTTTTGCATTGTAGGTACTCAATTGATCGTGATCCAAACGGCAAAAATGTCATATTTGATTCTTCATTAGATGTGAGTTTTACTGGGAGAAAGGTAGCGGAGATTCCCTTGTTCCACAAAATGATTCTTCCAATTCCGATATGTGGTATTAATGGATCACTTGATTGTGAGTTTTTAGCGTCTTATATATATACAGTAGGTACCTTCGTTTAGAATAAGAGCATGCTGTTTCTCAATTTGTATAAGAATATTTTTTATTAAAAATTCTTCTTTTCCTCAAGAAAGTAGTGAGACCTGAGACATGTTGATCTAATTTTTAGTAAATTATAAAGTATTTAGAACTGTAATAATTTAATAAATGTTTCAGTTCTTATATTGTCATATTTTAAAATTAGATTAATTTTATTAAGCAACCTATTTTCTTATAGTTTTACTGGAAATAGAAAATGTAATATATGTATAATCAAATTTGTGAAGCACATATTTAAATAAACGTGTATCAATAGGCACAAGTAAAAAAATAAAAATTATGAAAATCAAAAAATAACTCAACAGTTTTATAAATTATTGTGAAGCTTTTGTTCTGTCGTTACTTCAGTTGATCCCAACGCTCGAGATAATACAACAGAGGATGCCGTAAAACGAAAAACATTGGCAAAAATGGGTCTGCCGGAAAGATTTTTAGATGCCACAAACTGCACGTTACAATTTCCCCAACAACCGGAAGATCTCGATAAGATGCTGGATCACTGTCCAAAGTAAAACCAATAAATTTTTATGTAATTGTACACAGATACTAGCTACTTAAAAGTTAAATATTTGAATGTAATTAAAAATTATGAAATATATGGCAGATTCTATATTATATATTGAATTTATAAGTTTAATTTAAAAGTGCCTAAAAACCAATGTTATGTTTTAATTATTTGGAATTTATTTCAAAATAATAATTTACATCATTATTATTTTCAATAGCAATGCATTATTTTGCGTATATGTTGCATTAGCTGTAACATTAATTATAAACTATATACTATAATAATAATATTATATATATAGATTATGTTTCATAAATATACTAAGTACGATATGAAAATATAAAAATAAACTATACAAAAGTAGACACAAAAGGTTTACAATTTCAAACAAATATAGAAAATAGTTAAAACTTACATTAATAAGGAAATAATAAATCATAATCTTTACCGAACTACATATATGTATATGTAAGTCCCAAAAGACTATACTAAGATGCAAGAATATATTATCAAATTTCACAGAAAAATACATTACTCTGACTTATTTTTACTAAATACCAAAAATAACAAGCAATTATAAACTATAAGATATATTCAAGCTCAACATACTACTTCAGTTTCATTAAAAATTACAGGATTTATTGTATTTCAAATTTTAATATTTCAGATTTACACTGCCAACTCTACCTGATAATGTTATTTGCCAAGTGTCTACCAACTGCTTTGAAGTAAATTGCTGTGTTCGAACTTCCTTGCTAGGAATCCAAAAATCTTTCGCTGTCAAAATGTCTGTAGACCCCTGCCAACTTCGATTTGCACTTGCATTCGAGAGTTTTAACTACAATGTTTCTCTGCTAAATAAAATTGGTAAAGCAACTGCATATGTTTATGTAAATGATGCATTTTAACATTAAATGTTTATAGATATACCGTTGACCCAACATAGCATAAACCATACGATATATTTGTTTCGTTTGCAATTTCGTTTAGTGTACAGTGATTGATTTGTATAAATTAAATTAAATTTATTTAACGATTAAAACACGATCTAGTATGTATCTACGTATAAACTGTGTATTCAGTTATAAAATATCATTATTGCAATTGTCAAGAGCTAAACGTTCTTCTTAACTGCTTATACATACCTCATCAAATGTACACACTGCTCCGTCCCCGGAAACACGAATTAATATTTTAATATCATTAGTAAATTAAAAACAATTATCACTGTTTTGATAATCAGTTCAATAAATAATTAACATGAATTATGAAAAAAAGTATTCTATTTCTTCGCAGATGTTAAGTCAAAGTAATCTATTAAAAAACACCGCTACTAAAGTTTTAAAAGGTCGAATCAGAGTTATTCAACTGTAATTAAAAGATAATTTTTAATTGAGTTACATGTGCTTTTAATATCTAATAATATGTAAATAATATTTTGTACTATTTATTATAATGTCTATAATGTGTGTTATATATTGATATTTTATATGGTAAAACAATAGGTTACCTTAATAATTCATTCACATAAATGTTGTTATAATAAAGAGAGAATAAATCGAAATATATAATCAATCAATACAACAATGATAACTAAATGAACAATGATTTTCTATCATGTTTGATCATAAATTATCATAGTATTATCATATCATAAATTGTACGAAATGTGGTATTTTGTAAAACACAGTCAATTATGACGATACATTTTTAACTAATCAGATTAATTCGGGAGTATTTTACATTATTACTTAAGATAATTTAGTTGAGCTTCAGTATAGGAAAACATACTACAAGTTATAAAGTAGCTTTGAGAATAATAATTAACCTTACAATATTATTATATTTTAGAAGTCGAATTATATTCAAGAATATAGTTTCGCAATATTATTACAATATTTTATACATATATAATAGTTATATATTATACAATATTATTAGTTGAAACTATTCGTTTTTAGTATTTTAATGTTTTATTTGCTTTATACAGGTATTTATACAGGTATTTATATTAATATATTTTGTATGATATAATAATATTAATATTTAATAAAGTTCAAAGAAAATCTATAATATTGTATAATGACTTACAACATTGTTGTCAAATTTCAGGATCACTCCATGAGGAACCTATAGGACACTATCTTTCAGTAAATTATCAATACATGATGACAACAGATAGCCAGCTTCTTGCCAATTTTGGAACTAAATTTTGCTACCCAAATCCGACACAGTGCACTGTTAACGTCATGATTCTGAAAAACGCAATTATACCATTACCAAGTTGCATTGATGGAAAACCTAACTGGATAAAATGTATGTGTGATATTATAGGAACATTTTAATTGAAATTATGCAGTACCTTTTTTATTAAAATATAAATGCCAAATAAAGGCCAAGATAATAAGGTTCATAAGAAATAAAAAACAAAATAAGTTGAAATATATTTAATTTTTAATAAATATTTTATAAATATGGAACTATTGAAATATAATTTATTCATTTATTCTGACCATTTTCTACTGTATAATAAAATAATAATTATTGAGTAATGTAATAATATTTTTGGGGCACCTACGTTATACTTATTCAATGTGAGACATTTCACAAACTATTACAATTTCTAATTCTTTGCAGCCAATAAAACTGGTGGAGGTCTTATTGAAACAACAAGACCCATTGTAGCCAATACTTTAGGGATTGCACCAGCTCTGGTTCGCACAAAAGATTGCGCACTTCCCAAGACATCCATCTCTTGCCCCTATCTGACACTCCCTAAAACACCAAAGGGTGTGACCTGCACCTTTTCTGAAGGCTGTTTGGGTGTTGTCTGTTGTTTGGAAGTCGACTTTAAAATAATTGTACGACAGATGTCCGCTTTCTTTCAAATTGATCCCTGTACATTCGAGTTGAGTATGGGTTTTGAAAACTGGTACCACAATGAAACGTTGACATCGTTTGATTGGAATAGACAACACCAATTTAAAGTTGGAAAAGGACTCATGATCAAGTAAGACAGAAAGCATGGACATAATTATGAATGTTTTGTCACTTTCTTCTTTTTTAATATGTGTTTATGTACGTATTAGAAGTGTGTGTATGATAAACAATAATAATAATGTTTATTATTAATAAACAATCACATGTACTCATGTACATACGTATAGAATAAATGTTTGTTAAATTTAACAAGTAATTATGTATGTACATAAAGTAAAGTTAACTATTTTAAAATAGCATGTGATTTAGAAATGTTTAGACTTATTTTTGATATGAAATTTGTTTTCTTAGATTTTAAAAGATTTAAAGATATTATTAACCTGTCCAAAATACACCATCAGCGAATAATTACATTAAATCTATAAAACATAAATTGTTTTAACCCAGTTTTGTAAACTACAAAAACTAATATATTATAATTGAGTTTGTTGGAAAAATGACATTATTAGTTTTAATTTGTTTAAATTTAACTTAAATAGCTTAACATAGAGTTGCTCATATAAAGCAAACTATAAACCATAATAATTTTATAAAATAGGCATTTGTACGGTACAAAACTTGTCTATCCTCTGCAATACATTTCAAAATGTTATACATAACATGCTGCACATAAGTAAATATACGAAAACTAACCATTAAATTAATTATTTTATTATTTATATTTCATTTTTAATATTTTTAAATTTTTGACATAAATTGTTACATTTGACTTCTTTCAGCTACGAAATCAGTCGAACTTCTGATGATGCGGGATTCACAGCTTCCTACTCACTGGTCCTCTGCGACGCGGACGAATGTGATATCAGAATCCCGGTTCTCAGCTCTATTCGCCTTACGGTGCCTCGGTGCACCTCTAAGGGCGAGATTTCTTGGGATAACAGACCTGGGAAGGAGAGCGGTGTTGTTCTCAATATGCTCGGTATGGACACTCATATTCTGCGAGCAGAGAGGTGCAGATTGCCAAAGATCACCAAATCTGGTAAGATTTATATATTTGAGTATTATTTAGATATTTAAATAATAATATTCACGTTGAATAATTATCAGCAAATTCAATTTACAGAAAAACTATTCGATTGTTTTAGATTTACTAGCATAAAGAAGTAAGATATGGAAAGTTGAAATAGGAAAAATACTTCTTTATTTCCATTCTTGAAGCTCAAATTTTTACAATATTGAACATTTTTCTAAGTTTGCTCATAAAATAAGACCTAGTGCAATTATATAAAGTTTACAGTGAATATAATTTTTTTATAAATAGCCTGTAAATAGCTTATATATACTATAAAAATATACAAATTTGATTGAAGCCATTCAAAAATTACAATTTACTTAAAAAATGTAAAGTCAATCAAATCGGTGATTTAGGCATTAAACCGATGTAAAACAGAAAGTATATACTAAATTCCACGATAAAAACGTTAGGTGTAAATATATTTATTTTCAATATACGTAGTACTACATTCTACAGTACTAATATTCTACAATTTCACGAATGCTTTAATTATTTTTTTATTGAAAAAACGTGTCCTTTCAATCATTCAATGAATATAAATGTCGTACTTGCATAAATTATTGTAAATTTAATATTATATGACTATCCTTGCATAATAAAACATATACAATAGCATTAACCAATGGTTGTTCTCTTACCCCAGCATGCCCCAGTGTCCAACTGCCTCCAACAGTTAAAGGCGTCCAGTGTCAGATCAGTGAGTCATGCACTGGCATCGAGTGTTGCGCGGATATCGATCTTCACATTCAGCACGCTTCCTTCCTTGTGAAGGCGCAGACAGACTTCTGCGGGTATAACTGGGCGCTCGGCTTTGAGAAGAAACAGCTGAAAACATCTCTGACAGAGGAGGGCTGGGAGGAGCAGAGAGAACTCCTAATTGGCAAGCGGATCCGGATGATCCATCAACTGGAACCGAATGATCGACAGGATCACATCCGGTATAATATGCGGCTGGTTGTGTCACTTCCTGGAATGCCGGTCGATGAAGTGATTGTGATGGACGGACTTGAACTACCAATACCGGTTTGCTTGCCGGATGGAAACTTTTCTTGGCCTAGTGGTGAGAGTTACATCTATGTATTCGAATTTGATATATAATACTGTCTATGTAAGGTATAAATTAGGCTTATACGTGAAAACAGTAAAGCAGTAATCTAGTAATAGGAAAATACTATAAATAAAATAGTAGAGCATTGTAAATAAATACACATTATATTAATGCACGAAGTGATAGCAAATATATCTATTTTAGTAATTAACTAAAATTTCTGGGAAAATACACGAAGATAATTTTTTTATTGTCATGAAATTTTACTCTATATTCCAATTTTTCAGTTCCTGGAAATCCAAATGTCGGCGTCAGTGGATTGATTGTGGCTCTTCTTCAAATTGACGAGAGACTTCTGAGACGCGATCAGTGTTCTCATAATGATATAACTCCCACAAATTCAGTTCGTAAGTATTAATTGAACGCAGATAAAATAATGGGCATAACTAATTTATTTGTGCATATATAGTTGGCATCAATTAATTATGGGTTTATTTAACAATGAGAATGGTAAGCAATATTATTGATTAATCATTATGTAATTAACAATATATAATCATATTATATATTTTCGTTGATAATCAAGGAATTCTCACCTGTTGAAATGATTTCTAATTTTCAATATTTCATTTTATCAATATGAATAATTTAATAGTAATCAATTTTAGGATAATTTTATATATGTATTTAGATTAATGGAATATAAAAATTAGAGAAAATATATGCATGATATTCTTTGAATTATCATAAAACATTATAGCAAAATACCTTATACGTAAACTTTTATATTTTCAAGATTCCAAAAAACATAATATTTAACATAACATATTTCAGCATGCACTTCGTGAACAGATTTCTGAATCGATAATGACAGTTTTAGTAGTAACAATCATTTTTAGTAGTATAATACAATTTATTGTATTTTAAATTAAATGTTATCAGTTAGTGAATATTTTTTAGGCAGTACTCATAAAGGAATAATAGTACTCCTCAATGTTACCTCACCTCGTATCTGCCCTCTGCTTAGCATGTCCCTACACCGAGCTGATGCACACAAACAACGGGGAGTTCCTCATCCAGGAGAAATGTCTGGGATTCACGGGCTGCGCACAGATTCCACTTTCAATCGTTTCGAGGAACTTCTTCGTTAGCTTCGGTATCGATCCCTGCCAGTTCTCCTTGACCATCCAATTCGAGAACTGGAGCCTCAATAAGTCCCTGTACAATATGGATTTTAGTGAGTATTTAGAGTGAATATATTTTTATGTTTAGAATTGCAAAGTATACACAACTAGTAATCTATTGTATACTTATCCTTTAAATATTATTTACTGAATGATGCAATCTAATATAACACATTCAGTAAAAGAAATATTTTTATAATAATAATTAATATTATACTAAATTTTTATAATCGTTGTCATGAATAATTGTGCTTAGTAGTTAATAACTTTATGTTCATTTCATTTGAATAAAGAACTGAATTTGCAGTAGATTGAAAATAAATGTATATAAATATTAATTATTACGTAATTTTTAATCTATAAATTTCTGAGTAAAATAATGATTTTTAGGGATTTCTTGAAAGTATTAGTAATGCGAAAGTTATTATATAACTTGATGTTACTGGATGTTAGACCACTACTATGATTAATTAAAATTCAAATACATATAATATATAATTATATATTATATGTATTTGAAGGGATTATAATCCCTTTTCATACAAAATTAGTTTTAATAAATATAATTACTTCAATAAACAAGATAAATTAGTTATATTGTTACGTTTAAAAATGTAGCAATGCTTAGTTATTATTTCAAATTTCAAATGATTATAGCACATTAATAAGACCTTGTTTACTATTCTATAAATGTTCAGACCAAGTCCACACATCAATGATATCGGCGGCTGTTAAACTGGACTACACAATTGGACAATATGTGGATAATTTCCAGTTCATCATTGACTATAATCTCTACATCAAACCGTTCCAAGGAAGCACCACATGGAAACCCGTAGTTCGATTCAAGAAACAGAAACTGCCGGTACCAGCTTGCAATGCTAATGGCGGTTATGAGTGGCCACCGATGAACGATACTACTCTTTTACAATCTCGTCCTAGTAGTCTTATTCTAACACGGGTAAATGACACATTTTAGAAGCTTAATTTGTGTCTTTGTCGTTTTTAACGGAGGGTTATTATATAGACTTGTGTTCATCTTTAAGTACAGATGTTATCCTTATTTAATGGTATTCATAATAATAAATAGAACAAAATATCAATAAACAATAACATAAGCTGTAAGTCAAAGTGTGTGTGTGTGTGTGAGTTATCAAAAGTTAAGGTTAGAATCAATAGTTCAGTAGTAAATCTAATGAGGTCAGTGTGTTAGACACAGCAATTGACAGTAGTAAACAAGATAAAGTTGTGAGTGAGAACGCTCATTGATCTACATAGTTAGTTTCCCTTATTCTGTACCGAAGAGGAGTCGGTTTCCACAGAACAGGTTTTTATATATATGGATTATACGTTTGTATAGAAATTAAATATTAAATACATTTTAATATACGAATAATATTCAATTGAATATTAGTTTTAAGTATTCTATATTATACCTATTGAAAGTAATGACCGTTCGATAAATTTAACTAAAATAAAAAATTAGTCTTTACCATAGACTAATAATTATTTAGTTTTTTTTACTGTATGGTTTTTACTAAAAATCGAAGTGTTAAAAACTGTTTACATTATTTCTCTATTCAACAAAATAACATACCACAATAATAGAATTATAATCAAGACTTATAATAACTCTAAATACAATATTCAATCATAGAAAATTAGTAAAAAATAGATTACGGCTGTAATAATTAATGTAGATCAGTATAGTTAATATAGTATGAGATTGAACACCTTTTGCAAGATTGTACACTCCAACAATAAGTGTATATTTCATATATAGTTTAAATATGACAAACTTTGAAAGAGAAGTAGAGACTAATTTTCTGTCTCAGACAAATGGGGAGGTCAACTAATAAAAAATGCGATATTGCATTAATATACCAGCCTTTAGGGACTTAATGACATCAAATGATAAGATAATAATAATATCACGGTATGGTGAGCAATAATTATACTATGTACATAATCATTGGACCTACATTTATTCTAGTAAATAAAAAAAGAATATATAAAATATTTGCACTAAAGCGTGTTGAATTATACGTATATCTAAAATGGACAGTCTATCTTATTAAACAAATGCTATAAGAATTCATGAACCATAATGAACACAAATGTTTTATTATAATACATATTTTACAGCATTACGCTACTTGACTCTTGCAGAACATTGTATGATTTTTATAATACTCATTAAAAATATTTTCCTCCATGCTTTCTATCTAGCTGGGACTGAGCTACACCCATTTCCGCAGCCAACCCTGTTATATCGACCCGAGTGTTCGCGATCAACGCAGCCGT
>JAYRBW010115702.1:0-17587 GCA_036023295.1 Invenusta paracnida
CCCCCCCCCCCCCCCCCCCCCCCCCCCCCCCCCCCCCCCCCCCCCCGGAGAAGATCACCTACCTCCCATAGCGCGACTTCAAACTTTCCAGTTTTTTGTTTGAAACGGAAACGCTGCAGCCCAGCATGGTACTTCATTATCTCTCCTCTCGCCTATATATGTATGTAAAAAACAGAATTTTCCTCATTTCTCAAGGCAAAGGCCGGAGTGAGTTATATTTAAGTATATATTTATAGGCAAAAAATAACACAAATCCTGGGGATGGCAGCTGTGCTCTATGGCAGTTATAGTTTGGTCATTGGCTTCTCAATTTTTTGTGAAACTTGGTGGGGGATTGAGGTCACTTAATGGTCATTCATTCCACTTGATTTCCCGAATATTATAAGTATATACATATATTCGAGTCTAATATCGGTATAGGAATGGAAGGGGGGAGGGATCCTGGCCGGGAAAGATGGTACGGGGGCTTCACTCAAAAGGCATGGATATATGAGCGATCTTTCCACTCCCTCTTAAACAATTATAGAATAAAAATGGTGGCTTCTTTTTGTCGTGTGCGATCGTTTTTTGCGTTTATGCTATAAGGAAAGGAAACGCCTATACAGAAAGGGGATCGGTGCGGATATACGCTCACAAAAAGTCATTATCGACTCAAGAATTAAAAGTATTGTTGACCCAAACTGATCGACTGAACTAAATATGCCACCTTTTATCCCCACTTGTAAAAAAATAGCCAGTGATGTAACATACGACCCGAATTATTTCACTGATTAATATCTTGTGAGTGGTATGTTTATTGAAATAATATTTACTTATTATGATAGTCGGTGTTATAAATGAAGGGCAATGCCTGCATAATAGTTATCAAAGTGTCATTAAGTGGCGGTTGTTTATAACCACGGGCTGGGTTGTATTTTGATATTTTGAATTATGTATATAGTTTATTATTCAATTTATGTAGCTCATCTGTGTATGAAAAACTAGGTGTATATATCGATTATATAATGAGCTTGTGGATCCACATTCACGTATGCCTATAATAAGTGCATTATTGCAAAGCAAATGAGTGTACATAGGTAGGACCTTTATGTTTACAAGTATTTATGAAGCATTTATAATCGGTGATTTGTTTGATCTTAGGTGCGCCAGTGGTCAATTCGTTCTAAATGTTTTGTCCTATAATTCGGCCAAACATATGAAAACATGAAATATACAATACAAGGCTAAAAGGAATACAATTATATAAATATTGAGCCATATATATATTACGTACATGTATATGTAATAACCCCCTAGTGTTATATATAAATTATTGTATATATTATACCTTTTTGCGTAAAGTCCATTAAAACAATCAAATTTATTTATCCAAATGTGGTTTGCACACAAGACATATGTCTATATGTAATATTTTCTTTTCTTTTCTTCGGCAAGTACTCCATATTTCAAATCTCGTTAAAGTTAAGTGGGGGTCAGTATTTTATTGTAATCGCAGGGCTACAGGACACTACACTATTTCAGACATATTATATAGTATATATGCAGACACCCTAGAATTATATAGGTACAGTTCTGAGTAGCTTACTATTACTAAAAATACAATTGTAAGTACGCAGCTCTGATTGAATCATTTGTTCTGGTTCTGGGACATATTCGTATGTGTATTTATAACTTTTATTTCTGAACAAGTTACGAACTATGGACATTGAAGTTTAAGTTTTGAAGTAGATAAACCAAATGCAAGACTGGCCACACTTCAATCTGCTTGAAAACACACATATATATACCACCGTGTACTCTAACAATGATACAGCTCAATTCGTATTACAAAACTTGTCTAATAAGAACATTTAAAATTCAACAATAGACACACAACTGTATTTTGTGAGATGCTGGAAATATGTTTTAGTGAAATAGGAAGCCTTGTTTTTTCACCAAATTGTGAAAAGCTTAATTTAAAAAAGCAATCAGACTTTTAATTCTCTGTGGATTATAATACGTTATTCAAACATACTATTGATGGATCTCCAATTTATTGTGATTATTTAAAGAATCTTTTTTCTAATGTATGCATTTCATTGTAAGTTTAAATTCGTAATATATTAATTTTATTTTTTACTTATTATATGTTTGAATCATAATAATTCTAGTATATATATTATAGTTAATTAAATAATTATTATCAATATTCAGTTAATCAAAAGCAAGTCGAAATAATTCCTATGGTTTTAAAGATACATTCATAAATCAATACAAAATATATGGATTATTCAATTAGAAAAATTAAAAACTGAAAATAGGTTCAAATTCGTAAATTGATTAAAATACATAATGACGGAAGTGTAACAATTTTTCTGACATTTAACGATTTAATCATTCCCATCTCACTTTGCAATCTTACAGGTGCTCTTCCAACAGAACAAACCGACCTGGTCATCTGTGGCCACTGTCAAATGGGCTTCCCTGTGGGTGAATTTGTCGACTTCCTCGACCACAAAGTCCGTCACCTTGGCGACAAGGAAAACTACAGTCCTGCCGCTCTTGACAGACTCGGTCAGACTGCCGCCCACCTGCGTGCCTACTCGGCCCAGACAACCAGTGGCGGTGGTGACCTAGCAACCGGCGGAATGCCCAAACGAGAAGACGAGGATGAGGAGACAGAAGACGAGGAGGAAGAAGATGATGATGAACAGACCGAGCTGAATCGTCATTTGAATCACTCGCTTCCCATTGGTCAACAGCAGCCGCACCTGGCTGATGAGTCATCGATTGTCCGACCTGAAACACCTTGCTCAGCACCGCCTGTCCTGCTGACGTCATCACAGCAACAATACTCGATGCCACCTCGGAGGCACCACTATCACGCGTACCAGCATCTGTCTTCGGTATATCCTCATCATCATGAAAGCAGCAATCAAGGCGGCTTTCATTGGCGGACACCGACTGATCTGTCCTTGTGGCGGAGGCAGCAGCACAGTCATTGGATGGGAGAGTTAACCAGAGGGACATCCGGTCTGCTCAGGGATGTTGGGACCAATACCGAGATGACAGGTGTGTGGAGATTACTATTATATTTATAGATCAATAATTCATTTCAATAAGAAGAGATGAGGTCATTATAATATGTTAGATTACGGTTCAAATTGTATTGAAAACATAATAATGCCTACAACTGTATGTCTAATCTCAAATTTTTAGTTATGACAATTGTAGCAACTAAATAATAATCTTGCTTTCACTGGATAATAAATAGTATACGTTTTTATTCTTGTTTATTCTTGTTTATTCTTGTTTATTAGGATTTAAGGCCTATATAATATACATATACACACATACATACATATATAATATATTGCTAAATGGAAATAATTCAACCACATTCAGAGTCGAACAAATAATAAAACACTGCAACCTCTGCAATCCTTATTATCACATTATAACCATAACTCTCCTTGATGTTAAGTCTACTTCTCCCATAATAACTATCTCTAATATCTGATAAAAATAATAATTATTTAACATGACTGTGTATATCATATGTAGCTGTACAATCCAGCTATATATAGTAACCTATTGCATATTATGAATACATATGTGCATTATACATAAAAATAGAAGCTCTGTGTATAGTTAGTCAGTTAGCATATTATTCGCGCGTAACGGTATTTTCCCCTTGTCTCTCTCTGCGCATGTTTTTTTTCCGACACGCGTCCCCAATGGTCGGTGGTCCACACTGAGTATCCTTGTACATATTCATCCCAAACAGGAGTAGGTTCCACAGATGAAAAAAGTTTCTAACCGAAGAAAACTTACAGTCCGCGACAAAACTCTTTAGTTTACAGTGTTCTAGGCCTGCGCATGCATATACATAGAAAAAGTAAACTCCATTAACAGCTTTTTCTGTCTTTCATATATCCTCATATTCCTCATCCTCTCCGCCCATAATTTCTGTTAATGTCCTATCTCAAATTCTTCCTTCTTTTCCTTCTCCCTTTCTTGATGTGCCCCTCCTCTTTCGGAGATCTAGCGGTCGAATTCTACCTTTCTGCGCTGTGTCCCTTGAGGTCCCTCTCAAACTTCCTACATCCATACAGTATGCATGCACACTACTTTCTTCTACAATTGCGCGCGAGTCTTAATTCTCAAATTACAAAAATGTAACTCTCCCTTTCTTGCGTTCAGTCTGCCCTGCCCCAGCTCCGCTTTTTACGACGTGTTTTTCACTTGATTAACGACTTACATTGAAGAGTTCTATACACTTCTCTATATAATAAGGTGTACTGTATATATTATATATTACATTTTAATTCTTTCTTATATGTATTACTGTTAAATTAATATATAAATTTCCATCTTGTTCAATCTATTATTCCTGTAATTACGTATATAAGTATATATGTTTGCAGTCCACAAAGTATAAGGAGGTAGCTTTATTTTTTTCCCAGAAAAAGTTACTTCTTTTTGTCGTCTTCGTTTTCAGTTCCGTCCTCATTTAAGCTTGTTCAAAGTCACCTTCAAATTTTTATTGCCTGAATTTTACCTAATTTTCTTCTTTTCTTCTTTTCAAGCCATACTTGAATATACTATAGATATATGTAATCCTAAAAAATTACGAAATTTCCTTTTATTTTCTTTCTAGATAGTTATCTTTTCCAGGCTATTTTCTGATATGATATGTCACTCACATATGTATACGTATATAGAGTCCTTTTGTCGTTCTCAAATTTAAGCATAACTACCTGTAATCTTCAAACACATGCCAACGAGTGTACAGGTATAATATATGAACCCAATTCTGGACTCTGGGTCTGTAAAATCTTATATAATGTTTGACAGATCTTCTTATTTCGAATTATGTCCATGTATACCCGTGACAGATCTAGCGCACACTCAACAGAATTCTCTTTCTTTCCAGCTATATAACTTGTCTGTCCTTTTCAGTTGTCAATATCTATCATATCTATCACACATGCGATGGCATATATACTTATATAAAACTTCGAATTGGGTTTCACAATAAGTGTCAATATATATACCTTATATATGTACGATACAAGTAACACACCTTTATAGACTTCCACAAAACAAGACTTCGATCGCCGTCTTTATTCCAAACTGAGCTAGCTGCTCACATGCAATACACATGCACTTTGGTTACAGTTTAATTTACTCATTCGCTGCTACTTCATAATAATTCTTAGAAAAATTGAGTGATTTTAAGTTGTTCTCTTATTGTTTGCATTATCAATCATTGTTATTGTCTTTAATTTATTTTAATTGCTTTGTGTATTTGGAAAGTGCAAAGTACAAAAATCTAATTATATATAATTAAACAATTTAAAATATATATTACGTCTTTTTGACTTCATATTCATGATATTCGGTGTCACTTTGACTTTCTCAAATGTTCTTAAAATATCAAACCATATTTCCTATCATTTAGGATTTAGATATTAAACGCCTTCACAATAGATAGTCATTTATTATTTGCAGAATAAATTGATACAGTCAACGGTAATCTAAATTTGTGAGACATAAAACATTTTGATCGGCATAATCGGCGACTGCACTTCAGACGATATATTGCAAAAAGTCATTGAACAAACAAAATCGTTTATTACAGACAGATCTTAAAACACAGACTTTCCCAGGATTCTTGTGCTAAGATATGTTGATTATAGTGAATTCGTTTGTGCGTTATAAATTTATTGTGTGTACATTATTACTTATAAAGATAACACACTCATGTGTCAAGTGTCATGTCAGAATGAATGGGAAAGTTTTTGGGATAAAAGATTTATTTTTCCTATCTCTAACATGCTCACTAACAAAAAGACACAATTTACATCATGCTGCGTTGAAAAAAATTGCCGGCGATTTTAATGCGAGGACATAAAACGCGTACATTTCATCCTTCACATGTCAGTTTAAGAGTTCCCTTCGCTCAGGTGACTGTATAGTTCAAGATATTAGCCTCAAGAGCACCTGAAGAACATCCGCTTGTGTGATGTGGGTGCCTAAAGAGGATCAAACAGAGAGACAAATCACTTCACTTCTTCGAGTTGTGTAAGACAGTATAATGAGAATGGATTGAGGAAAGAAACACTCAAGAGTGCCTCGTGGATATTCTTCTCACGGTATATCTTTAATTAATCATAATAGATTTCTTCTTTAGCATAACCATCCTTTCTTCCGGTTAAGTTTGAGAGTTTTTTAAACCTTTTTACGTAAGCAAGGGCAAAACAATTGTCATAGATTTTGAACATTTTCTACGAAAAAAATTATATGTAAATGAAAAAAAATCACTTTAATCTTCTGTTTAATGTTACGGTGTTACACCAACGATTTTCACTTAATTCGATAAATTAGATTCTATATTAAAAAAGAAAATTTAAAAAAAGATTTTTTTTACACAATCCCCTTTCAATCTTCCTTTACGTTTTATTCTTCCCGATTTCCTGGTGGTAGTTGCTATAATAAAGGAGAAAGGAATAGCCGCTCGCCTCCTGATCTTCTGTCTAATCAGCAAAAAGAAGCGATCTCAAATTAGGGTAAAAGCAGCCTTGAAAGATTAAAGTAGAAGAGAGAGAGAGAGCGGTGGAAAGAATGCTATATGGAAAGGAACAGGAACCACAAAAAGCATTGGTGTTTTATGGAGAGTGAACAAGCGAGGAGAGAAGAGAACAGTGGTGTATCGTGTCGGTAGTTCGTTTTTATGACCCTGCCAAAGCTGTCAACGGCTCGACCTAGCATGTCATACCAGGACGGTTTGTCAACAGGCATTGGTAACTTGTTGAACGAACCGTTCCTGGAATAGCGGTAGAAGTATAGTTGCATAGGAGAAGGAGTATTCATCCTGGAACACTATAATATAGAGTTGAAGACGTCAGGAAAGATTACGGTTGATGATATCCCCATTGGTGAAAGGAATGTCCCTCATTGTTCCCCTCTGGCTGTGCTCGAGTAAGCTTGTCGCGTGCTCACGCGGTGGAAAAACTGGCTGGGCAACCATCTTGACGGTTATGTCCGCTACGGGCTTCGCACGATTTCCGCTGCCGACGAAGAAAAAAGTGGCCCATCAACTTACCTCCATATCGCTGGTTTTCCGTTCCTGTTTCCCTTATAGTTAGCTCTCCGTCTCGCTCTCTGGTACTTTGTGTCGGCATGGAGACTTTGTAGTATATAAGGGAGGAATCTGAGAATGATGACAGCAGCCTCTATGTTGTGCAAATTGGTGGTGTATGGATTAAGCATAAGAGGGGATATTATCTGAGAAGTGTTTGTCGACTTTGACACCGCAGAACGTGTGCGTGTGTCATGATTCTGTTGCTATTTGCTCAATCAGTTTTCAAACGGATGATGTCTGAAAGCAGCTCTAATTTAATTGTGCAATCTTTCTCTGCGGCTAAGGTATATCGCATTCACATAATATGTCACCACCCTATAGCCGCATTGTGATAGCCTAATTTTAAGATTCTAATAATTCTTTTAAAATTATAGTTTAGGAATATTATTGTTGTTAATGCAATATTGCAATGTTGACCACAAAATTTACTCGAATCAACAACAGGACATTTTCAGTTTTAAAAGGCGACAATATATATACAACTCTTCTAACTATGTCTACATGACTCGTATGTACATAACACAATTGTGTAAAGAGTAATTCACTCTTTGTGAAGTGGCCTTTTTTTGAGTATCCAGGCCACATGTATAAAGTACCTTACGCTAACAAGCTATTGAAACATAATTTCGCACCATTTAAAAGGCATGTGTGCGTGCGTGTTAACTTAAGTGTAAATTAGCTATTATAGGTAGTTTGGTAGCTATAGACTTTATTATGGCATAATATAGGTACTAACTAACTAAGAAGTCCCACCCACTGGTCGTCATAATATTGTAAACAGTAGTGACCTACGATTTTTATGGATCCTACATGCTCCACCCAAATATGGTTATTGCAATAAATATGCTTCTCTACGTATAGAGGAAAACTGGTAAACCGGGCACACACTGTACAAAATAATATTTTGCACACAACTGAGGTGTATACGTATAAGGTCGAACATGGGGACTGCCAATTATATATTATCATTGCACAATTATTCTGCCTGTCCTAAAAATTAACTTGCTGGTTTGATTTTTATTGTGTGCATGTGGTCAAAAAAGGCGGCTAAAGGAGGAAGTTTAACCTTCACTTCGTTGTACATGTAGGAAGGGAGGGCACAATAAGGTGGTAAAGATCACGGGAACGTTTGCAGAGGGCTTACGCAAGCAGAGAGCAGTCCCAAAAAAGTCATATTACGTGTTCTGCTGCTTCCGACAGTATTGTGCTATTGTAGACACCGGCTCTTCGCATGGCTTTCTTTCTCCATATATTGGGATAATAGTAGAGGGGACAGAGAAAACCTTTTATATGTGGGTCTATAGACCTGGCCTCTGTCCCCCTTAAATCAACATGGGACGGTGGAATGGTCCTGTATATACAATCATAATATGCGGTCGTTGAGAAGATTATTTTTGATTCCCTCCTTTCTTCTTGTCAGTCTTTATAATATGCTTCCCATATGTTACCCCAACTCTTAATATGTTCTGCAAACACCCGACACTTCACCTTATATATAACACTTTTGTTTTTCATGTTTCATTCTTCTGAAATTCCTTCGAAATTCCTTAGTTTTACTTTTTGACTTCTTATTGTACTCGCAGGTTTTTTTTATATATATATAGAATAATACAATTAAATTCTACAAATTCTTTCGACACGTACATTTCCAAATCTTATAGAAAACGAGGGTATGCTTTTGTATTTTATAGACAATTCCATGAAATATCCATAAATTTGGTACTCGATATAGTAAATTGTGTAGACTTTTTAAAATGTTATTTAAGAGAAGCAATATGACACTCAAATTTATTAATGAAGATTGTGTGTAATAAATTTGGATGCTTTTGGATGTGTGTAAAAGAGGCGCTTGTTTGAATTACGCCGTGTTTCAACCCTTTGACCTTTTTATGATGAGCATCAGTTATACACACAGCGAGAAGCGGTCTTTCACGGCTAAAATGTAATTCTCTTTTCAATTTTAAAATACACGAGAGCGTTTCAAATAAAATTATGATAAATTAATTTCATAAATATAACGAACTATGCATTATTGTTTATAACTAAACAATTGTTTCTGTCGATATATTGTACCTCTGATAAAAATTTTACATACTAAAACCTAAAATTACTATAACATGTTTTATGACCCAAAATGTGTTAAAGGTATCTATGTAGACACTTGTATCATTAGATGTATAGTATTATATATTGTTGTAATCTTACTGCAAATGTGTATATTCTACTAAATGCATTATATTATTATCTATAGTATGCTTTGGGGTGGAGCATATACCATTCCCATAAAACCTAGGAGTTTTTTTGGCTTAGTTACACCGTTACAAATAGGAGTGGATAGTTTACAGTATTATCGAGCCTGCTGTTATAGAGACTATAATATTATTTTATGGTTGTTTTTGGGGAGGTCCCTTATTCCTGGACATATGCAATTGTTAAACTGACCATGGACTCAACGCAAGGCTGCCAGCAGACGTGATCGTAAATGCCGATATATATTATACGACCATAACACACCTAGAAATGTCCCATTTAGCTACCTAAATACTCATAATATAGGTGAGGTATAATATTATAAGTTACAATCGAAATTACTTCAGGTTAACATGCCTGGCTATTTACATGCATGTATTACATATATATTTTTCTTGTATTGCTTTGATCACTTTACCTTATATTTTGTTGGTATAGGAATATTTGAGAAATTTATCCTGGTCAACTAATACATATACCATTCATTAGACTGTGCCCATAATAATATTGATTTTCTATATATATATATACAAATGAACAATAAAAATGTGCCCTCTGTTGATAAAGTCTGCGTGCATAAAAAACTATTAATTGACACTTTCTTGCATATCTTAATTTTAATGATTTTGCGAATTTTATTCACAGTAGCAGGACGACAATATAGTTGAATTAAGTTGAGTTTACAGTCTTCGACAAGTGCTATTTCTGTTTCTGTCTTCACGGATAGAGCGCTCCATACTCCCCTCCATACGACCTTGGAGTCTTGGTTGTTACTTTATACTTGGTCGACCATTTCTCAGTTTTTGATTTCAAACTGCCATTTTTTCAAATGTTTTAGTAGAGCATTAGGATATTATAGTTTCTTCCAATTCTACACTCTTGAAATATTATATCCATTACTGTTTCATCAGCACCATGTCTTATCTTAAGATTGCGTAGAAGTATCTCTTTTCATTTAATTTCAGTTAAATCGATATAACAGCTCTATTTTCACGTTGCATTTTTCTTGTAACTAATTTTCAACTATAATAACAGCTTTATGTATTTCAATAGATCTAACAATCACTAAATTGAAATAATTTGAGCAGCATTCACTACCAATCATTATATACAAACTACTCTAAGCTCATTGGACAATTCCTATATGTATTTGCGTGGATAATTGATTTCTATTTTTATGTTATGTTATGGCAGTGTTATTAAAAAAATACTATTGACCGTAATTGCATTACAATATTCCGATAGTCCAAGTCTGTTCCACGCTATTTATTATACGAGTATATAATCCACTGTCTAACTTCTCGTTTTACGAATATTTTAATTTAAAAAATAGTTAAACTATATAGCTCTCACATAATCACAGTTTTCTTTCTATATCTATACCTATAAACAACCTACATATATTATAGCCTAGTCATCTGAGAAAATAATTTTGTCACTGTCCGAAATCAAGGCCGTTACAAAGCTTGTTATAATGAAGTTCTCGCTATAGTTCTCTGATGGCGTACTACTCCATAATAAAATACAATAGCTGATACCTTATAACTATAGGTCATTGTGAAGAGCTTCTCATCAATGCTGTATGTAATAGCCCGAATATTACCTGGTTATAAGATTTATAATTCTACGAGGCTCTATAATACTGAAGTCGGGTGAAAAATGGACAATAATTTATTTTGTAAATTGACAAAATTATATATGTGTCTTTACTGCATTGCCTGAGTATGTAGACTATACACATACTAAACACAATGTGAACACATAATTACGCAATATATGTACATTTTAGACCACTTTAAAAGGACACGTCTCGAATTGAGATCTATTGAGTTTGTTAAGGTCACTTTTACCTGCGCATGATATACTAATTTGTTCAATGATATTATGTTTTCAATTTTTTGTGTTGTATCATTTATTTGTATGTACCTATATATTTATATATTCTCACAACCTATACTATATATTGAATATAATATTAAAAATATAATTCCTTGCAGCTAGAATTTCTCGATATAAATTTGAATTTTTAGTTAAACTATCTTACGAGAAAGATAACAATATATTATTTCGAACATCATCAAACAATTTAAAGTTTACAATTATACAAGCAGCTATTATCCTTGTTTTATGTTATATAATAATTGCATATTGTAAAGTAAAATTACTATTATCAGTATGTTATTGGCAGTAGTCATAGCAGGCATCCTAGGCTATTTAATTTTGAATTTGGACAAATGATTTATTTATATGTCATTTATTTAGAATTCTTTCTCTTTTTTGTTCCCCTGATACAGAACCCACAAATCAACAGTGCAGTCAGTGTGAAGAGGTCTTCTCATGCGCATGGGCCCTTCTCCAGCACGCTCAACAAGTCCACAAAATTGATCTCTTCATCCCTCAGACTCAGTTGAACGAAGAGGTAGAAGAGGCGAAGGTCTCACCAGCAGCAAGCAGTCCAGAGCCCCTCCAACTCGAGGAAGAAGATGGAATGAAGGAGACCGAGAACGAAACTGCAGAGGACAAATTAACGGACCCTGTGAAAAGCACCAAAAAGTCCAGTAGCCCTCCCAGCTACAGTGAGATGTACGCCCACATCGCACGCATGCTCAACTCTACGAAACCTCCAGTTGTGGCACCAGCTGTGGAACCACCCCGTGGCCTTCAGCCCCCGCAACAGAACAACCACCACAAGCACAACGGCCTGTTTCTGGGTGGTAGGCCGGTTTCTCCTTCATCTCCCACCTGTGAACCGCCTAACCAGGCCTCTACACCCAACGGAGAGCATCACCACGAACCAATGGACGTGAAGGAGGAGGGAGAGCTTAAGGCAGCTGTGGAGAGCAACGACAACCACTATCCGCTTACAATTCGAGGATCGGGGAAGTCATGCGAGTTTTGCGGGAAAACCTTCCTCCACGCAAGTAGCCTGTTGGAACATGAGGAGGGATGTCGTGGTCGGGCACGGTCCACAATCCAGTGTTCCGACTGCCACTACACGACCCGCGATATCAAGTCTCTTCAGCGCCATATTCGCCTCCAGCATCCAAACTGTGGCGAGGTGAACTGCGACGAGAAGCGGCGGCACAGAAGCTCGGCCTCTCCCTCCGTTGGCAGTCCTCCGGCATCCCCCGCTCTTAATCTCTCTCTACAGGCCTCATCTCTCCATCACAAGCTCGACAGCCCTCCCTGTTTGCCGTCAGCAGTCGCTCCTCCGCTTTCCTCTCTTCTCTCCATTCCTCCTCATCCTGCCGGACTATCCGGACTCAGCCCGCCTATCATCCCACCCCCACCGCATGGACGGCACAACCATGCGGCCGACTTGTTTTCCCGCGGCTTCCATCTCCCGACTGCCCTCGAACACTCCCCTTTCTGGCGTGACAGACTCGGCAAGTCCGGACCTCCACACCTGCCGCCAATTCCCACGCATTCACAGGCCGCAGCCGCTGCCTCTCTTTTCCCGTCTGCCTACGACTGGCCGCATAAGCGATCCTGCGCGGCTGACAAGTTCTACCCGCGGCCGCCTCCATTTGACCTTCTTCACTCGGCGTTTCTCCTTAACCCCACTCACTATGGAGATCTTTACTCTCGTTTCGCTCCACCTACTCGCACCACTCGTCCTGCACCCCCACCCCCCAGTCTTTCCAGAGACGCAGACACCTCGTTCTCTACTTTTCTGAGCAAGAATTTTGGCAATGGCGGTCATATGACTAGTAGCGGTCAGCCGCGCGAAACATCCACGGGAGGTGGAACCGGAGGATCCAACAGCGCCTCCGCTAGTTCAAGTGTCAGCCCCGTAGCTGCAGGTGGCGGCGGTGGTAGCAACAGTGGTAGCGTCTCCATGCGCAGTCGCTCGAACCGGAATGACACATGCGAGTTTTGTGGAAAAGTCTTCAAGAACTGCTCCAACTTGACGGTGCACAGACGCTCCCATACAGGAGAGAAACCCTACCGGTGTAAGATGTGCAACTACGCCTGCGCCCAGTCAAGCAAACTCACCCGTCACATGAAGACTCACGGTCGGGAAGGAAAACCGAGTCATCTGTGCAAGTATTGCAACACTCCATTCATAGTGCCCTCCACCCTGGAGAAGCACATGCGCAAATGCATGAACAACCGGCATCTCGGATTGGCTATGCTCTCAGCGGCGAGTGGGCGTGGGGCAGCTCATCGACAGATCAGTTCTCCAGTCCAGGCTGCTATGTAGTCAATCGAATTCAAGTTCCTTTATCTGATGTATTCCTTCGATTTTTCTGTGATAGGTTATCAAGCACTCGCCATGTACCGTGTTATATACACTACTAAACTAAATCTCTCTTTCCTTATATTCAATCTAGTTGACCTTGTATAATATTACTTACTAACTATTATCTTGACTGAATTGTCCCCACAGTAACTCTTTTATTCTGCCATATAAATAATTGCTTCGGTTTGTATTTATTAACTGACTACTATTAGCTAACTAATATAGCTACCATTTCCACAGGCTATCAATGCTGAATATACCAAGTTCTTGACATGTACTATATTTTGTGATGTACTCGAAGTCTGATGTATACTTACATATAGGAAGAAATATATTATTTATTGTTTTCTGTACACATATTGTCTTTATTTATTGTAAATAGTAAGTTTGATCACCGATTGTTTATGTGCTCATGTGACCAATAACCTCACCGTAATCTCGTTACGCAATACAACTTTGTAAATATATTTTTCTTTATACATTGATGAGACTCAATTTTCTGTATTGACTGTCCCACTTTCGCACCATATAATACATTTCAGCAATTTCACGATTGTATCAACTTGTGCCATATAATTTTACTGATAATAAGATGTTTTTATTCTAATTTAATTTATGTTTCATTATATTTTACTTACTTTGAAAAGTTGTACATCATATGAAGTACCTATTCAATAGTACATTATAGTTGTTTGTATGTTTTTACCAACTCGATGTTATAAACTAATATACTACATCATCCAAAATGAAGCTATGTCGCAATAGTTTCCTTTATTTCTTTACTAACTTACTGACTTGAAAGATCACAATCTAACGATGTTTTTTGTAATTATAATTTTGACTCCGACAATTCACGGCATATTTTGTTTCTGTGAATTTTTCATTCCAAGTATTTTGTAACTTTGATCTCTATTTCTCTGATTATGAACAATAAAACTGACATTTATAATTATTCTCTCAAATTGTACTAAATATATACTTTTTACTCTATTATATAAACAATCCACAAAAGATATATGTATAGTTATCTTTTATTATTTATCAATATCATCCACATTTGTTTCCACTAACTTTGTGTTTCTATCATTGTGATCGATTTGGGCTGCGTATATACTTACTACAAATTGCTGATGTTACTTTAGTTACTACGCATATATATATGCGTAATTTGATTATATATAATAAAGACACTGTAATATATTATAACGAAAATTCCTTCATTTTGACCACTGAAATAGCTGGGTATATTCTTATAAAAAAAGCTACTAAATCATAACCAGACTTGTTTAATAATACTTTTTTATTATATGAATGTAGAAATTTATTTACTAAGGTACAGATTTTAGACTTAATTTTTGGATTTCAATCGATCAATAATTCTCTTAAGGTAATTCAAATTTTATCGATTAATATGTGTCATTCTAAACTTAAAATATATTCTAAATATCTTTAATATTTATCAAAATATTTTGTTTTATTATTTTTAATTTGTATCTTTAATGTCTTTGTTTATCAGTCAAATTATATATGCAGTTTTTTTCTAATCCGTTGATTTTATAGGTTTTAATTAATTTTGCTATATATTCAGATTTTAATTTAAAAGAATTGTAACTTCTTCCGAGTTGACTTTTAAATATAAAACCTTATGGAGTATACATACAGGGTGAAAGCGTGTAAAATTAAAAGGTATATTTAATATTTTCATACTTATCGAATATATAAAAGGTTTAGTTATATTTGTCATCTGTAAAATGTTTAACAATTTAGTTTCAGTTATTTCCAGAAATTACTTATACATAGGTAGTTGTTAGGAACATACATTTTATTGTCATTAATATTGATCTTGTTATTTAATCAAAATAGCTTAATTTGGAAATTGATTCTATATATTTATGTATATTTAATTTGGAAATTATTAGTTCACTTACATTTTTTAATATGTATTGGTCTATAAAAATCCATAAAAATACCTGTCAAACTAAAAAAAGAGTTAATAAAATCATAATATTGCAATGATATATTTAATTAATTTTAACCGTGTATTAGCAACATAAACGTATACATACTAAATATTTTATATAATTAAATGATATAGGTATCATTAATATTGTTTCTACTATTTATATATATTAAGAACATGATATACCTACTCCGAGTTAAAGTCATAATAAAGTAATATAATCATTAATTTAATTCCTTAGTTCATACGTTTATGCAGTGGATAATTTGTAATTGTCTTATAATTTATCTCAAAACTATTTTCTAGAAATAAGACTTGCTTTATATACCGATGGATATATAAAACATTTAAGTAGACATGCCTATTATATTCTCCTCGATTAACATTTATACATATATTGCTTTTCATTCGACAATTTCTGACAAAATAGACATTATATATCGATTTTAAATAATTCAAGTTTTTTACAAGATCGACTTTAACATGTATAACTTGTATATTGTTTTATTGCATGCAAAACAAAAATAAAAAAATAAAGATTGATTTTTTAATCTGCGCTAATAATTATACGAATATTCTTAAATAATAACCCAAATAAGACGCATTGATACCGATTTCCATGAAACTAAACTTTTCGATAAAAACATACCGATTGTTTAATTAAAAAACATTAAATATATATCAATATCGATTATGATAATCATATAATAGTCTTAATATTTTTATATGTACAAATTTCACATAATCGAAACATAAACTGATTATATGTTGTGCTTTTCATATGTTCTAATAAAAATACATATTTACAATGTTACATATTGGTATTTCACAGAATTGTACAGTTATAACTGTTGTGAGGAAATTAAACTACCTACTTCAAATTGGATAATATTTTATTAGCGATATGAAAAAATCAGTACATATATGTATTATATATATATACATAAAGGCAATTTGAAAAACATTTTATTGTTTATTCGTTGTTTTATTTTCTCACTAACGTTAAAAGTCAAAATATAGACATTAAACTAGATAAACTTATGCTAATAATATACATAATGTACGCATACCAGCATTTTATTCGGCTAACAGTTCATTCAATCTGCTTCGTGGATGACACAGTTATAACAACAGATGTTGCTTTTTAAATAGTCTGTTATATATTTTTTAAATGGACATACAAAACATTATAAATACCCAATAGGGGCATGTATGTAAGCCTTCGTCAAATTAAATCCTGATGGAAGCAAACCGGATATCAGTTTTATTGCTCGATTAAAACAAAGCCGATTTATCCGCCTTCCTATGTTGCATAATTACCCTCTTATTCTATGAAGAAAACAATAGATGCAAAATTATTACAGGCTGTCTCAAAAAGTGTATTCTTTATAACAGAAGACATTTTACTAATATAAAACAAACAGAATAAACAATAAAACGTCTCATGATACTTACTGTGCTGTTTTTTGATATCAAAAGAAACAGTTTATAATACGGTCGTTTTTAAGTTCAAACAATGCCTTATTTATGTGTATATATAAAAGTATACAATTAAAGTTAACCATACGTTCGAATATAAATTCGGGCTATTTCTTGGTATAAAGGACAAAGGGATAGTGAGGAAACCTCCACTGAGTTAAGTTTTTATTTCGGCGGCAATTTTGTGATCCATCGGTAGTTTCCGTGGCCTGACAATGCCCCTTTCTTTCGAAAAAAATGAAAATAAACGCTCCAATTATGGTATGTATATTATTATATTGACGAAAACTGGGGTGATCATACGGGTCGCAGAATATTATACATCATCAAAGATAGTCTTTCCTTTGGCCAGAAGCTAAACCTAACAAATAGTATTTAAAATATAGCTCTATGGCAGGCTTGATATACTCAGATGGTCCTCAGAATTGAATGACCCCCTCATAAAGCCCAACATCGATATATTTTCAGACGCACTCAGTTCGAAACCGGAACTTAACTAATCCGTCTGGCGCCATTGACCCTCTGGAAT
>JAYRBW010115713.1:0-17586 GCA_036023295.1 Invenusta paracnida
TGTGGTTTGAATGAATTTATATCTTTTAAAATTGTCTGTAGCTAACCAGCTTTTTGCCATTTTTGGCGATAAAAAGAATATATATATAGTTTCATAATACATTTACGGATTGTGTTTTGAATAACTATTGTGTATAACAATTTGAATAATACAAAGTTTAAAAGATTCGCAATTTTTCGTCAAAGTGTAACTATGAAATTCACACATCTCATTTGTGCCTTAAAACATATTCTATTTTATAAAATACTAAAAATACCCAAGAAGTTATTCGTCTGAATACATTTCCGATTCATCTTTCAAATAACTTCTACAGAGTTCTTCCTTTTTCATTAATTATATTATGTTCGCCATATTAATTCAGGCATAACTGCTTCACAATTAAAAGATCTCAAGTGTTGACAAGCTGTAGTTAGGTAGTATTACATATCTTTATAAAAGTATTAACTTAATATTTGCTTAGTTTAGCGAAAGAGTGTTCAGAGAGATATATCACAGTGAAGCAGCCATCAACATTACAAAAGGATAGCCTTATTATTGTTTACGTGTGTAGCAAACGTGAATTTTCGCTAAACTTTAAAAATTAGCACTTCTTGAAGAAGTGTGAAATCAAACCAAGCGCACCTTAAAGAAGCTGTTCACTTTCATGAGGCATGCCTTTGATGCAGAAAAATACATCGATAGTCATTCATTTAGAAAAGAGTTCAAGGAAAGTTCAGAAACAAAGTTTCTTTCATTCAAGAAAACCTGTGCTCATCTCAGAAATCTCCTACATGAGCTCAGTTTGAAACGATTTTAAGAAAAAAAAGCGTGACGCATGTTGGTCTTTGAAGTATTTTCTCACCGGCCATTCTGATAGAAATCATATATAACAATATTTAAATGCAGCTTTATTTATTAAAAAATAATAATTCTCTGACGCTAAAATTTAAACTTTTTACTATTTTCTACCTGCAACATTTTTATTAAACAAAATACTAAATTAAATAATGAACCTTAATAAAATAAGGACACTATCCTTTATAGTTCACATAAGGATGTTGAATTGCTGCGTTTAAATCGTTTAGAAACTTTTGTTATTCACAATTACTGACAATCTTAAAACTATCATTTTAAATTAGCCTTGCATATTTGCAATAAGATAAAAGATATCACTGAATTGATATGCTTATAAATAAGAGACTAAATGTCATGCCATGTTGCGTGGAATATCGTACAACTTCATTTACTTTTACCTTCCTGTTAAACTAAAGTTAAAAGTAATATTGTTTAACTAATATGAGCACAAGTAACTTACCCCGCTAATAATTATAATACATGGATGCATGCATACATGCTTTGCTGGGATATATGCATTCGTAAATCTTAATTAATTAATCGCCTTATGCTTAAACTAATCAATCAATAATTAGATAAAAGCTGCAGCACAAATCAGATTGTTAAAAGTGGTAGCCAAGCCGGATGGATTCCTGCCTTTCGATGGTAGCAAGTTCGAACCCCGGTACATACTCCCTGCCTTCAACACCGAAGGTAGCAAGCTCGAATCCCGGTACATACTCCGGACTTCAACACCGAAGGTAGCAAGCTCGAATCCCGGTACATACTCCGGACTTCAACACCGAAGGTAGCAAGTTCGAACCCCGGTACATACTCCTGGCTTCAACACCGAAGGTAGCAAGCTCGAACCCCGGTACATACTTCCGCCTTCAAACCCGAAGGTAGCAAGTTCGAACCTCGGTACATACTCCTGGCTTCAAACCCGAAGGTAGCAAGTTCGAACCCTGTACATACTCCTGGCTTCAACACCGAAGGTAGCAAGTTCGAACCCAGGTACATACTTCTGCCTCGCTTTAACAAACTGCATTACGCTGCAACATTGAGCTCATTATCGATTGATATGGTGACGTAATAATTGATTAAGATTTATGAATACATGTATACGTTAATCCGGCAAAGCGTGTATGCAATTTACCTTGAATTATTGCTGTTAATGTTTTTCATATAAATTGATAAATAATTAGTCTAAAGGAAACTGGTTATCACTGTAAAGCAAATGCACCAATCAAACAATATAAACTATAATATATAAACGTCATGCTACGCCAGTCATCTTCAGATAAAATCAAACCTGAAATATCAATTTTTGCTACGAATACAAAATTGTACTTCACACCGATACCCAATTTAGCGATATGCAACAGTATATTCTCATCAAAAATACCTCATGATACCAGCATATTTTAGCGAAACATAATCTAGATTCTATCTACATATACATGTTTATCAAGATTTTAATAGTGAAAGTTGTTAATGAGAACGGCTCAAATAATTAAACAGGGATATGGTGTATTTTATGACGATTAATCCAATTTTTCAGGATTACGTATATATAAGTTTAAGCGGACATAATTTAAGATTTTGTTGACGCACTTGGACCGCTGCAACCCAACCTGTATTGAATAAATGTGTCGCCTTCTAAAAGGATTATGCAATCACCATATTGCTTTACTATACTTGTGACATTTATGTTTAACTGTCTACTATAATTACTTACACTTAATCTTCATGACGCTTGTTGAATGTACATTTTGTTACACCTTTTAATAATAGGCAATGAGGTATTATAGTCTATGTTTATTTGCTCCACCTACAATAGTTATAGTCTGCGAACAATGGTGTTGTAACTTGCCCCATTAAAAAAGTTATCCATGCAATAATATATTTAAGAAAGAGCGCTTCAAATAAGGATTGGTTAAATGCGGCATGCTTTTAAATACCATCATGAAATATGAAAGCAATCGACAAAACAAAATATATAGTGGAGGTGAGAGGGGAGGTGAACATTCACAATGGAAACAGATATACTAAGGCTAGTATGTTTATATAATAAACCACGTGCATAATATTGCATTCTGGAAATATCATCCTGCGTCTATTAATAGTACCAGAATACATCTAATTAATTATCCTTTCTCGCCAATATTTTAGCGAGCTCTGTCTAGTTGGTACATTTCAAACCTATTGTTCCGAATGAAACAGCACTTCATTATAGCACATTCAAAATCCAAAATATGGCGTCAACTGTTTCGCTGCTAACTGTTAAAGTCAATGCGAAAAGTTCAAATATAATATTTAATCAGTCGTCCAATCCCATTTTGAACTGTGATACCAAAAAGAAATTCAATATAAACACAGTTCAAATGCTTCCAGATTTGATTATTGACTTTTTACAGCGTCCGTAATTAAGACAATCACGAATCAAATTGCGATTATTAATGTTCAACCGGTCGACTGTTAATAAAAAATAACTTCAATTTAAATTTAATAATACCCAGACAACGAAGATGGCAATATTGTAATATTTTTCAACATTTGTTTGACGTCTATTCCAATTTACACATAACATTGCAATATCCTAAATCTTATTGGCAACAAATTATGTAAACAAGTTGTTTACATAATTTGTTGTCTACATATACATAGTAAGATGTAGTTTACCTTGAGTAGCATTTTTCAAAAAGTTGAATAAAATAAAATAAAATATCCAGGCTACTCGTTGTTTTAAAATAATAGGTTATATTTCGGTCTAAGACACCTTCTTCAGACGAAGAAAGAGATAACAGTGAGAGAATGTACAAGGGATACGTGTTTTAAAGTAATATGGATAGAATATAAAGGTGTGAAAATAATGTACGGATGTTAGTTAAAAGCAATGAGTTCACACTTTTCTCCTACTATTTTAAAACAACGAGTAGCCTGGATATCTTATTTTGTTCAATATATATACATATACATGAGCCTATTTCTTTACAATGATAATTCTTTAGTTAAGTTCCAACTAAGATGCTTCAGGGAATAATATTAGCATGACCTGTTTTTATAGATTCTGTCACTTCACAACCCAAACAGCTAAGAGTATGTATATTGTCTATTCCAAAATATGACTTTTTAATGCTTACCTTAACGTTCATAATAAAGTATTCTTTTCAGTAATATATTTTTTATCTAATTTATACAAATTTACGGAGTTCTTTCTGTATAAAGAAAGAACTGCACATTAGTATAAACAATTAAATATATTTGTCATTGTTATATTCTTTAATCTGTGTATGTACATATATCTTAATTTTAAGTTTAACTTTTTTAATTGTAGACAATACTATAATACAAAATAAAATTATAACTTCAAAATATTAAGCTGTAATTTCATATTCTACATTAATTAAAATAAATTCACACGAAATATACAACAAGTTTAAGAATATATAAGAAAATATGCATGCGTCATTTAAAATGTCGGCCAAATAGATTTAAAATATAGAACACTAATGAAAAGGATTCAAATAGAAATCTTAATCGACGGCATTTTTCATTACAAAGTCGATTATTTACTCTCATTACGCGTCATTCCTATCTCGTATTTATATATTATATGTATGCAAAGATATTTTATTCAAAATAAATTCATGAAATGAAGAAAAAGAAATACTTTTTAATGCAGCGATATCGTTAAATTTACGAAGGTATCGATGTCAATTAATTCGTAGAAAGTTGATAAAAGGTATAATTTAGTCAATACAATATTTTAAAAAGAATACGATCAGGTGTATGCAGAATCTGTAGTGAGTAGTGAAGTCCATTGATGTCTGAAATTTCGTATTACGAACTTAACTAAAGTACTTTACTGCTTTTTAATTAAACATTGCTTTTATTGACGTATTGTTAATTAGTTTCAGGATATGTATAATAAACTGTAAGAATACCAAAGGCATTTTAAGAGAAAAAATCAGTTTAAATTACAAAATTCACAGCATTTTCATTGACCATTAGTTAGCTTAACCTTACAATTACCGTGAAAAAAGTAACCTTATACGTACCATGGTGGGTTCGCTAGCAACTCCGTGTTGGTTATTTTACACACTTTTAGGTCAACAATGATGATTATTTTTACTGCAACAAGTAAATTTTATTAAACTTGTATGAAAACACTATTCAACAGAAAAGTTTTCGAAAACAGTTAGGATCTATGTACATCTAGACTACCAGAGATGCTCCTTGCAAATGGCATTGTCGTAGGCGCAGCATAGCTCGATGGTCTTTCGATCCAAGGGCAGGACAAGCAGCATAGCTCGATGGTCTTTCGATCCAAGGGCAGGACAAGCAGCATACACACTTTTTCGTTCGTCTTTTGGCATGTTTTATAGCCAGCCAGTGGTGGTATACATCCAGTGCACCCCGTTACGTTCCCTTGCGGTACCGCATCTGTCCAGCCATCAACTCCAAAGCCAACTTGTCTATAGGTAAAGGCGTCTTTGATGGGATTTAACCCTTCCACGAAATCAGGAAAACAAAGAAAGAAGATGCTAAAGGCATTGTAAGCAGTAATGTCGACCAAATTCCGGAAGAACAACAATTGTGGCAAACGTCGGTACTTACGTTGACACGAGTTGACAGAAACTTGTCCAGCGTGTCCACGACGGAATAAAAGAACACTGTATTCTTCTTGGTAACGTATAAAATGAGTGTCATTCATCGCGGAAGGTGAACTTGCTGAATCTATAAAAAATTAAAACTCCGGATAGTAAGAAACGGAATTTATTTGGTTAATTAATTTTGTAATTTTTTGTCTTCTTTTGCCACTTTCGTTTCAATTTCAAGTTTTAATCTATTTAATTAATTTGAAATTAATTGCAATAATTTCTTTCAATGGAAACTTACACTATTATTTGTTATTATTTTTATTTAATATTATTAGTTTTTGCATATCAAAAATTAAACAGTCACACATTTCTTCAAACGAACACTACATAGTTGGTACAATAACGGTACTGTCATCCAAGGACGTAATGTACCCAAACATTAACTGGTGAACTCGCTCAGACGATCATTGTTGTGTGTATTTAGAATATAGATCAACTTAAAACTAACATATTCTCGGGTGTTTCACAAAATTGGAATAAGACATGTAAAACATTACCACTTTCCATGTTGGACTATTCAGCGCTCCCCCCCTCCCACTAATTTTAAACTCCCTAACAGAGTTTTAAATCTTTGCATGTAGTTTAACAAAGATATTTTCAAACGTATTCTATTTGAAAAATATTGATTTATAAATAGTTCGTTAAATAGGTCAAATTTTCAGTTTTACCTTTTTTATTTTATATTTTAAATTGTGATTTTTTAAATATTTACGAAAAGAAAAATTATGTTTATTATTTTTTGTTATGTATGACATGACATTTATCAGTTCCCAAATTGAAGTTTCGTCGGTTTTGAAGAGATATGTTTTACAAAGTGGTGTATTTTTAGAATCTGGTCACGTGATCACCCCTTTGAATGCATAATAGTGAATACGGCGCTAAAAGTGGTAAACAGTTATTTTTGAAAAACTTCCAGAAGCTTACATTTCTTCATTTTTTCATTTAAAATTCACAGTAAATATGCGGGAGGTCTTTAGACCTCTTCCTCCCACACCCTATGTTTGTAGTCCTGTATTTATTTGTTTCTCTGCAGGTCAAGATTTCTACCCTTACGCCTTGGCACCTCGAGCAGCAACTGGCGTCTGGTGGTTTTTTACAGTCATCATTTTCAGTGTTTATACAGGTCGGTCTTTATTAAAACGGTTCAAGTTTTAATGGTTCAAGTTGTAAGATCATAAATGTGTAGTAGTGATCAGAACAACAGAAATAGAAGTGTACAAATACGGAGCAAATCGAATTACATTCAAAAATGTGCTTAATCTACATTTTTGAAAGATTGTATATATTATATTTAAATGTATCTAATATTCATATTACTGATTCAACATTCAGTAGTAACCCTAATTTATATGAATAATGTGAAATGATGAATACATCGTAAATATAGGAACTTTCAACTGCTGGACCTGGGTACCATATTGTAGAGCAGCACACATTACACATAGATGAATTTATCGTTTGCTTGTTGGAGTAACAGAGTAAACTTTTCAAATTTATACCTAGTGACGTGTTTGTCAATCAAAATGGGATTGAATGTTTTCCATAAAAACTAATATTATACAAAAAACACATGCTTATGTATGCATATGTACATACAGCTATATTGTTTCCTGTCTGTTTCTGTTATACAATTTCTCAATGCACTATATTTATATTGTATATATAATGCAAATGTTCAACCAAACGCTATGTAGCTAAAAATAACAATTCTTATAAAATATAGCCATTTAATTAATTAATCTTTTCTCTTATTAATAGCAATCTTATCGTAATCTTAACATGCAATTTTTTGTAATATTTATTTTGTGATATTATTACAAAATACTTTCTCCATTTGTTAATACTCCTCAAATAATTTTAAAGACACGTAAAAGATTTCGATCATTTCGAAAAAATTAGATATAACACTATCAAAAATATTTTGAAACTTTTCTCACTATCGACCCTTCCATTTCTCTTTGTAATCACAATCTTTATGTCAATGCCTAAATCCACAGCGGACCTAACCTCTTTTCTGACAGTCCAAGGCGGAGATACGAGGATCCAATCCCTCGCTCAGCTGGCCAATAGTCCAGAGATCACGCCATTGGTTATCGACGGAACCAATCATCTTGATGTATTTCGGGTAACTCGTCCCGCGTTTTCTGTTAATTTTAATCATGAGACAGTGTTAGTATGTTTATATCAACTGTTTTGAGAATTAGTTAGTACCTATAAGCGATAATTGTAGATAAATAAATATTTTATTTATTATAATAATTGTTAAAACAGACTAGATTTTCTGCTGATAATACGATTGACTCAAAGCTACTACAATTGTGGAATAATTACTGGATTATAATGTATTCTTTGAGTAAAGACTTGTTTAAGTAATTTATCGATTTGTTATTTTTATAAGTAAAAATATTGTTGATATTGGCCACTGAATAGGAAGCACATTCATTATCTTTCTTATACTGTCTATCTATATATTTTATTTGTCAATAATATTAATAAACTAACATAAAAAAAATGAAAATCCAAAAGTAAGTAATACTGATGAAAGTGTGCTAAAAAACGAAAAAAATATTTTTTAACATGAGTATATTACCTAGGTAATAAGAAATTAAAACTTAGGATATCAGAAAGATGAAACGACGAGTATAGTATGTGTTTGTGGATCAACTTTTATGGAATAAAGCTAAGGCATCAGGAAGTTAGCAGTTGATAGCTGCATTCGACGATTAGCAGGATCAGAGAACAACATTTTATCGCAGTTTTGTCCACAGATGCTTCGATGAGAACGAAACATAGTTTTATTAATCAGTTAAACATCAAATCATTTAATGGAACCGACGTTGAGGGTGGAATATCAGTATAGTCGCGTAGGCGATAAAAAATTGAATAAGGGTGTTGTGTAATTAATGTGGACCGATGTGAACCCTAACAGATCAAAATCGATGTTTCAAAACGACAATTCCCAAGATTCCCAAGATTCCCAAGATTCCCAAGATTCCCAAGACTTCCAAGATTCCCAAGATTCCCAAGATTCCCAAGATTCCCAAGATTCCCAAGATTCCCAAGATTCCCAAGATTCCCAAGATTCCAAAGATTCCCAAGATTCCCAAGACTCCCAAGATTCCCAAGATTCCCAAGATTCCCAAGATTCCCAAGATTCCCAAGATTCCCAAGCTTCCCAAGTATTCTTTGGTTTTGATAAAATCTTTAAAGTTATCGTTCTTCGGTTTGTATAGCTTTGTGAAATTTCTACTTTGTGCATTTGGTTTTCGTTAAGAGCTGTTTCATTTGTGTTTGTGTCCGTATGTTTCATGTTCCATTTCAGAGCAGTTATAAAATTAATTAGTTATTAAAATTTTGACAATTAGTTCTTTGATTTTGTGTGTGTTTTATAAACTAGATAATCTACAGATTATAGCCAAATATGTTTTACATAATATATTCACGACTTTTTCGTATTTTAAGTATTTTACGAATATACGTATTTATACACATATTATTAAGTATAATAAATTAATTGAGTATTGTATAGAATTCGCCTCTTTCTATTTTAACCTAAAATGTGATATTGTATTTATATTATAAAAGAAAGGGTAACGAATATTTCCTTTTCTTTTCAGTCATCGATCAATGAAGTTTATAAAACAATCAATTCCCGAATTCAACTGACGCAAAGTGTTGAAGAGTGTTTTGGAACTGTGAGATGATGACCTATTAGTATACTTTTATCTCTCGGATGTGTAAAACGATATGTGATTAGAGTAATAAATAGTATAGAGGTGTCATGATTTTGTTGAACACGAAAACTATTGTCATCTCTAACTGAAGGAATGGTGATTGATATAAAATTATTAATGCTTCTTATTTTCTGCTTAAGTCTGTAAATTTATATAGATAATGCCTCTACAAAGACATACATTTCATTAAACTTTTGTTTACATGTAATATGTATGTAAAACGTTGTGGATAAAATCGTTTTGACCAACACAACCATCACTCTTCCATTTTTGCTGTGGTTTTTAAATAAAAAATGGAGCGATTGAAGTTTCTGTGACATTTCCTAAAATAAAGTTTTACAACTTTTAGAGTTATAAATAATTAAAATATCCCTTTGGGATATGGCTGCGCAAAAAAGACAGATCTGGATAGAGTTAAACTTTACCAGTATGGGTTTTAATTGGAAACTAAATTAAAGTTTGCTTTATGAAAATACTTTTAAAATTTAAAGCTTTTTGCGCTTACTTCATTTTAAATAATTCGAAAATGTCTATCCTTCTTTATTAGCAACCGATAAACAGTCTTTCTTGTTTCCACCTTGAAAGGTAATCAATAAGAGTGGCTACGCCTGTGTCGGTGACTATTCGCATTTCCTGTACGTTCATCGGATGAACTGTAACGTGACTTACATGATGGCGGAGCTCTTTAATTCGGGTCAAGTTGGAATTCTGGCACCAAAAGATGCTTATTACATGGACCTTGTCAAGTACCAGTGAGTATAGCTGTAGTTGTCAGCCGCTTATTACATGGATCTTGTCAAGTGCCAGTGAGTATAGTTGTAGTTGTCAGCCGCTTATTACATGGATCTTGTCAAGTGCCAGTCAGTATAGCTGTAGTTGTCAGCCGCTTATTACATGGATCTTGTCAAGTGCCAGTGAGTATAGCTGTAGTTGTCAGCTGCTTATTACATGGATCTTGTCAAGTGCCAGTGAGTATAGCTGTAGTTGTCAGCCGCTTATTACATGGATCTTGTCAAGTACCAGTGAGTATAGCTGCAGTTGTCAGCCGCTTATTACATGGATCTTGTCAAGTACCAGTGAGTATAGCTGTAGTTGTCAGCCGTTTATTATATGGATCTTGTCAAGTACCAGTGAGTATAGCTGTAGTTGTCAGCCGTTTATTACATGGATCTTGTCAAGTACCAGTGAGTATAGCTGTAGTTGTCAGCCGTTTATTACATATGTAGGGCCCTTCATACTTCAATGTAGACGAATTGTTCCGTTGTAAAAATAGTGTTTTTACAATTATTATAGTAATGACTAAATGGCAGACTGTCTATACGACCCCATTAGATCAATATCGAGGGTGGATGCTCACCCCCCATGATCCTGGGATTTATAAATGAACAAACGGAGCAATGTAAGCTTCCGTGACTCTTCAAGAAATAATGTTTTGCAACTGTTAGCGATATGTTCACTATATTGTGCACAACAGTGGTCACGTGACCACGCTAAAAATGTGCAAAATATAATTTTCATATAAAAAAGCACATCTTTCTCAAAATCAACGAAAGTATTTTCATTACAGAAAATTAAAAAAAAAACTGTAAACCATTTTTTATGATAAAAATGCACATCTTTATAAAAAAACTAGAAAACAACATATTTGATGATTGTTATGGGATATACTAAAATAATTTTGTTTAAGTACTTTTGAAATTTCATAAGTCTGTTCATAGGAAGTTACGAAAATTATTGAGAGGACCTAATGAGCCCGAACGTCCCCATTTTAAAATGGCAATATTGAATCTTAACTTTTATCCCATTAATGATTTCTTCCCTCCAAAATTTCTCAATTATTGAGATCTCAATTAGTGGCTATCACTGCTATTATAGCAGTGATAGCCACTAAACGATTTCAAACTTTCAATGTCGTCGGCTACACATTTACTGAGATATATTAATGTGTGACATATAGCTACTAGAAATATACACTTGCAATATTAGTAAAGCTTTCGTGCATTTCTGCTAAACTTCGAAGTAACCATAGTGATATATCTATATTGTATAAAACTATATCTTGAGGTCTGATGCTTGATATCTAGGTCCGTACCCTTTGAATATCCACATGATTGTAGCAAATCCCTTCTCTCCCACCTACTCAGCATGATGAGACTGAAAGAATCCGGCCTCCTCACCTACTGGCTATCCCAACGCTTCACCGAGCCCGACACATCCTCAACCCTGTCCTCCTCTGACAACGCGACACAAGCATCAAAGATACCTGCAACTGACAGCTCCAACTTGCTCGACGATACACCCTGTGAATCCTTACTCAAGAAAAGTGAAGCCAGCTCGATCGAAATTGCCGACATTCTTGGAATTCTGGTTGTCACATCGGTTCTCTATGTAGTGGGAGTTGGTGTACTCTTGCTGGAATTAGTGCTCAAAATGAAAAAGGATGGAAAAATTTGCAGTTCATCTTAATCATTGAACTCTTGCCACAGATTTGCACTATCGGTATAACAGTATAACATAAATTAGACTGCCATTCTGATTGATCGAGAAAATTACTCGTAAATTGTTATCTTTAGTTAGTTTATTGAATTAAATGAACGACATCAAACGCATAAACATTAACACACCAACTCATGGTTTAGTTATAATGTACCTAGTCTTCATTTTTCAAATTTAAGCTATATACATAATATGAACAAGATGTGGAAATTATCGCCACATGAATGTTTTAACCATTTGATGTACACATATATAATCCATGCTTGAGCCACACAAAGTTGTAAACAAAACTTTAAAACCGTGTTTTCTTAAAATAAATAAGAAAAGCAACTTTTGAAAAGAGATATTCCGGAAAACGGTTGCCTTTAGTAATATATAAGATAAAGAGAACACAACTTTTCATATGGTCACTATATTTAGTTACATTATACATATATTGTGTCAGTGATTCGGTGAATTTATAGATTATCGATAATATCTTTTCTGTGTTAAAACTAATTTTTGTAATCATACGTTTGTGTTGTCTGCCGCATTAAGGTTTTCTGTAATCTAAATATATCTTCACACTAGATAGAAAAATGTGCACAAATCCTGTTTACTAATGTACTTTCCTATAAAAGCAATAATTGAAATATTATGTTTCACTGGCGTAACAATGCTGTTGTAATTGACACATATATTATAATTGGTATTATATTAGTTGATATTTTTATCACGGAGAAAAGAAATTTTCCATTTTCCTTGTATCTTATGAAAATGTAAGTCACTGAAATACGGGTAGGTATTAAGGAAAATATTTGTATATACTAAATATATATTGTTATTTAGACATTTCTTGTTTAACTATATTGACATTGTGAATTTCACACGTTACAAACATTGGTTGTACCGACCCAGGTTTCTGTCCTTCTTAAGAAGAAGTTGCTGTTCTCATATCTTGTAAGGGTAAAGAGAAAAAGCTTACTTATTTTCATCGGCTATGGCGGTTAGAAGAAATAGTATATAATACCATGGTAACAGAGGCAGAGAAACTAATTTACAGACTAAATGACTGATTAGAGCCTCAAGGTAGAGATGTTCATGGTGAGAGGATCATAAACTGATTGAACTGGATTGACACCAGAGAAGTTGAAATCGTTTGAATTGGAGATCGTTACGTAAAATAAATAAAAAATTGAATATTTTTTAAATTGAGTGTAAAAAATAAATTATAGATAAAAAAATATGAATGTGACTGACAATTATTAGCTCGATTAGCTTGAGAGATGCTAGCAGATCTAGTCATTAAGGCTAAGGAGAATAGGCCAAGCCAAGAACAAGAGCGTCGGCAATTAGCTTGAGAGATGCTAGCAGCTCTAGTCATTAATGCTAAGGAGAATAGGCCAAGCCAAGAACAAGAGCGTCAGCAATTCACTTGATAGATGCTAACAGCTCTAGTCATTAATGCTAAGGAGAATAGGCCAAGCCTAGAACAATAGCTTCAGCGATTATCTTGATAGATGCTAGCAACTTTAACGATTAATGCTAAGGAGAATTGACCAAGCCAAGAACAAGAGCGTCAACAATTAGCTTGATAGATGCTAGCAGCTCTAGTCATTAATGCCAAGGAGAATAGGCCAATATTTCCGATAATAAATCAGGCTAGAATGCATTAAAAAGCATATTTTTGGTATCAGCTTAATCGCCAAGTGCTACGGAACAAAATGCAGCTAAGATGAACGTTTAAAAAGATTTCGTGATAATTTTTTAAAGTGATCAAATTTGATGAAGAAGTGTTTCTACTTCGTAGTATTTTTTTTTGTCTAAACAAAAATGACAGCCTTGCAAAAATGAAAGCTAAGAAACGAGCTTCTACAAAAAGAAAAAAGTTAAAATGAAATTGTTGATAGGAAATATAGCCATTAAAGAAATTGAAATGAAATTAAAATAACGCTAAAATTTAATTGTTACAATGTTTGCGGTTTATAAAGCATGAATCTAAAATAGATCAATAAGGAACATATATATATCAAAAATGTAAAATTCATAGATAAATGCCAACAAAAATCCTTAAAAAATCTTGGAAATAGTATAAATTCTGTTATTTTGCTGTTATGAAAATTGGCTTACTTAAAACAACTACTTTTGCATTTATGTGTGCTTCATTGCTTTTATAAAAAAGTGTCATTGCCAAAATTTTTAAGTATTTTTGTTGTCATATTTTTCAGAATTTTACAGTTTCGATATATATAATATGTTCCTTATTGATCTATAATATATTCAAGCATTTTAAACAGTAAGCATTGTAACAATTAAATCTTGGCGCCATGTTTATATCAATTTCTTTATTGGCTGTATAATATCATTAATATCATTTTAGCTTTTTTCTTTTGATGAGCTTGTTTCTTGGCTTTCATGTTTGCGACGCTGTCGTTTTTATTTAGATATCAATTCATTTAAAAATGTATTTCTATATTAATATAATTTCATGCATACAACGTAAATTATACTTTTTATTTCTTTATCAAATCCTGAAATAATGCAACAACTATTCTTGCATATTTCGACGTTTCCTTCATTTGAATTTAATCATATGAGAAAAATTAAAACGACGAAATATGCGAGAACAATTTTTGTATTATTCCAGAATTTTATAAATAAATAAATTATTTTTATTCGCGTTGTATGCATGAAATTATATTAATATAGAAATATTTTCAAAAAATGAATTGATATCTAAACAAAAACGGCTATACAAAATAATTATATATTTACGTATGCATGTGCATTGAAACTGTATTTGGGCATCAGTGGGCCTATGTTCCTGACAAAACCAGATGTTGAGGGCCTCGGTGAATCTTGAGACCTGACTGCATGCTGTTTCACGGTAGCATACCCTATATTTCGGCCTATTCGACCTTTATGCTTAATGGTTAATAACCGATGGACACAAAGCACGTCTCTGTCAATTTATTAATATTTATTGTACAGGATCATTTATACTCAACACAGGCTGAACCGCTTGGCGACAACTTTAATCCGGGGGATCAGTGAAGCCCGAATAGCTGAGCTAACAGCAGTATCACTCCCGCAACAACATCCATCACGCCCCGCTAAGGTATCCTCTTCCACCGAAAACCACCTGATGGGGGGGGACTAGAGGGAAAGAATGATGCGCTGACCACAGCAAGCTTCCCCTGAATGACGGATGCCACTAGATTAAACCCAGATGCAGGGGCTAGAGCTCCCCTGACCTGACGATTATGAAGGCGCACTGGACTCACAGAGCGGTGAGTGGTCGATCAACCCAGATGTCGGTTCCGATCATGCAGCGATCCTCAGCTTCATCATGCAGGAGGTGGACTGTTGAACTCTACTAAGTAATTAAGAGTTTCGACTCTTATCGATTATATGTATATGCATAATAGTACAACTATTTAGCTACCCGCAAGTTGCAGTAAAATATTGATTTAATAACTGACAGACGGGAAATAGTTCTGTAGAAAACAGTTTTGATATACAGGCAGGCAATAAATCATATTTTAGAGACAACTTAAATATATGTAAAATTGTTTGAATATATTTCTTTTCACTTAACATTAATTTAAATTTAATAAAATAAAACGATTTTTATTGATGAAACTTTACGGCGCGATTTATTTGAAATCAATAAGGGTCAAAACTTTTTTTTTAATTACTCTACGAAAGAAAGGAATAAAAAGATGATAGAATATCGATTTATTAATTTTCTTAATAAGATATAAAAGTATATATTTATTATGCCAATGTTGCATTAATAAGCATTATTTAGTAAACATTTTAATGAACTATTTATATTTTGTTATGAACAATTATTTGCTGATGGATTCTGGGGAGTAACAAATATTAGTATTCAAAGATAAACATTGACTTTCCAATATATATACAGCGTACACGTCTAAATAGTATACTAAATTTAAAGTACCCATGCCCATCATTTGAAATCTATACACAACGTACCTTTCACATAATATGTCAACGTTTTCACTTAGATACCATAACTGATGTCAAAATGACAAAATAACTAGGAAAGTAGGACAGTTGTATGACCCTTCAGCTGTATAGATTATAATCATCGTATATTTCGAGGCATACACAGTCCTCGTATGTGTCCCTCAGCTGTTCATCAGCGTCAATTCTGTCACACTTAACGCACATGTGGGGGTACATATTAAAGTGGTACACTACTACACAAACTAATGCACGAGTATGCCATAACTCTGCTTCGTCTGAAGATTCCATACTAGTACTCCTGAATAATAGCGTACGCCCAGAGGGGCAGATATAGAAGTGTTTCCAGGGTTTCAGGAAACCGTGTTGAAATTTAAAATGAACAACAGAATTAGGTATATTTTATTTATAAAAAGGACATAAAAGTAGTTTAGGGCACTATCCCCTCCCCCTACCCCATAATATTGAAGTCAACTACATAATGTAGTTGTATAGTAATATGCTTTTTGAGAAATGCCAATGCACTTTTCGAGATTGTAATACCGTCGTTAAAACCATAGAGTAATAATATTTGGAGAATTCACTGGATCAAAAAAGCGAGTTCGCCATTTTATATTCCCACCAAAGCAATGATAATTTACTTTCTAAAACAGTCTAAAAGATCGATATTCAAACGAGAAAATGTACATTATATAAAATACTGATATGAAAAGTAAAACTATATAAATGTGTGCCTGAATTAGAGCTACAATAATATGCCATTTATAGGAGTATAGCTTGAATAATAAAAAGTATTTCGATAGCGGAAAATAACAAGTTTTGTCTATTTTTAAGCCTTAGGAATACGAAATAAAGTGCCCGTACAATATAGGCTATGCATACCAAAAATGTAGGCAAAACTTATTATTTTCTGCTATCGAAAAACTTTGTTGTTATTCAAACTATATTCCTATAAATTACATGTTATTGTAGCTAATATTCTGACGCAAGTTTCTATATTTTTGGTGCAGTTTCAAAACATTGGATTTTCCGCTTGAATCAAAAGAGTGAGCCTTCTTTACAATCTTAGTTGTAATTATTAGTTGTAATAATTAGTGTGGATCAAAGATTTATGATTTTATATGACGTTATTATTACTACATTATAGCATGTGTTGTTAAATATAATTATTTTAACTAGTTTCGTTAACATTTGAGTTACTTATTTAAATTTGATTGAAAATGGATTTTTATTTAAAATATACTACTCAACATTTTTTCTGAGAATAAAGTAGTATGCTATTATAAAACAGGGAGGCAACATTTTTAGAACATTTTTCAATTAAATTCGAAATTGGTCAAATACATTGTATGTAAATTAAGATAGATGTATACATTCAAATGCGCTAAGTGAACTTTCTTGGTATTATTACTGTATGTTTAAATAATAGAGCTTGGTTTTTATAAAATATTATAAATGTAATCGAAATATATAGGAATCGTTACAGATAAACATATATAATAAGTATATTAGATGCATGTAGATGTTTATACGTATATTATTATACATATTAGATCAAATATTGATAAAATACTCTCTAATGACTCTCCCAAGAACTATTATACATACTATACATATACATATGCTATATATTTTGTAGAATAACTATTTTGATTCTATTATTGGAAAATATTGATAAAAAAACTCAGTACTCAGTTAGAGAAAAGGGTTTCATGCTAGTGAAAAACTCTTTGACCAAAATAATAAAACATTTTATTGTTTTTTTAGATGTAATAAACCCGTATTCGAAAAAATTGTTTTAAACAACTCTGTTCATAAATAATTGATATATCGAGAATGATTTATAAATCCAAATAAAAATAAAAGTCAAAAGTTTTTTCATCCAAATATATTTAATTCAAACGTTTTCG
>JAYRBW010115724.1:0-17585 GCA_036023295.1 Invenusta paracnida
AGTACAAAAAAATACACCATACCTCATTTATTTCCAAAGCCGTCCAAAGTTACGCACCGAAAGTCTAATGCATGGTACTGCGGAAAAATATCGATTGGTAAAATATGACAGACAATTTAATGTCGAATTTTCCCTGTCTCTAAACTTGTCTCGAAGATATACAAACAACTGCCTTCGCGTAACTTTAGTGACTGTACTCAAGGAACAAGGTTACCTCAACACTGATATTTGTGAGGTAACTGGCCACAAAAATCCAAGTAGCATTGACAGATACTCTAGAAGAAAAACGCAGACCATGAATCGATATCATTAGCAGCACAGTAAGGAGCATCTTCGTCGATGATAAGTATCACAAAAGTGTAAAAAATGGTATGTGCTTGTCACGACAGAAAATTCGATATCCTGTGGTTTTTAATATCAATTTCAAAAGAAAATTCATGAATACAATCGACGTAAACAAGGAGTAGTACTAGTAGTAATTATGTCTAATATTATAAATTATTTGATATTGTTCTTTTAGTTTTAGCTTTACTATAATTATGCAAATATTATTGTTTGATAAATTAAAAATAAATTATTATTTTGTTAATTCGCGGAATTCTCATTATTTCACCTAGATATAGTTTAGTATATTTATTATTAAATTGTTCGAATACTTCTTTGGTAGTCTCGTAAAGACTATGTTTCACAAATCTATAAAATAATTGATCATTCATGATACCAATCAGTCAATATATGTTACCTGAAGGTTCTTTGTGTTCTCTTTGAGTCGAGTGGCATAGCGAGCGACAGATGAGTACATATTGCGGATGCTGGAGGCGAACCAGGTACAGAGGCCAACACAAAGGACGATCACACCCACTGTGATCGTCGTGTAGATGACGAGATCTCGGAAGGAGTCCTCTGAGAGCCTGTCTAAATCGTGGATCAGTATCGAGAGCAGTTCCACCCGCAGCTAAACGATCCGGGAAGAAAGAGAGAGGAGTGAAGTAATATTTAGCAAATATGAAGCAAATTTCCTACATGCAGGCTTGTATGGATAGTCATATATGTATATATATAAAGAACACTTTCTTTATCCTAAATCATTTAAGAGGTATACACTGTGAACCATGAAAGGTAAACATATATGTAAATATTTTTAAAATTAATTATAAGCTGAATCAGGAATTGAATATGGATTACAAGGATAGTAATATCATACAAAAACAATTGCGTCTCTTGAATACAAATTAAGTATATTACATATTTTATAAAACAATATAAAGATATTCTTAAATTTTCTTTAAAAACAAAATAGAAGACATTGCCAGAATTCAGCTAACCAAAGAAATTAATATAATGTCACACTCTACAATTAGCAACCCAAAAGTTCATTTAACAAAATAACATCAGACTCTTGAATCAAGTACTCAAATGTCTGAAATAACTATGACAAATCTGATGGGCTAAAAATCACTAATAAAGAATAACTCATTAATATGATCCTTCATAATCATTTGCAATATAAAAACTTCACCAAAAGGATGACATCAAAACATTTTGGGAAAAAATTCACCATTATCATTATTATTTTATTGACAAAAATGAAAAAACGGATCTGCAACGTTTAATTTTAAGATAAATAATAAATAAATAATTTGCTAAATAATGTTTATATCTTGTATTGCTAGTTTTAACTTTGACAGACTGGAACATATGTAGCTTTTAAATAAAATTAAAAATTCTTCTTAAATAATGGTAGATGGTGCATACTAATTGAAATAATACATACATACAGTATTAAAACAATATGTATATTTGTTATGTATATATTTATATATATATACATATGTTGATTTAATATTATTGTAAATTCATATCGCGAGTAAGATTAACTTATAATTTCTTTAACGAAAGAGTTATTTATTCACTTAAGGCACATTTATCAAATAAAACTAAATTTTGAAACATTCAAATAGTCCCTATAGTGGTATGTTTGGTATTATGAATAAAGTGTTTATAAAGTGGTTAATATAACATTAATACAAACGTGAAAATCCCGATTTTTTCTTTTATTGATTACAAGTAATAATATCTGTGGAGAATATAACTATATTTCAGCTATAAATGCATAAAATGCTCATATTAATTTCAAATTTACTAATTATAAATTACAATTTGATCTAATGAATGGACATGCAGAAACCAATTCATACATTTAAAGTATATTTTATACATTAATTTCTACGTAAAAATTAATTCTCCACGAAAATAAGTTGTATATAGGGAATATAAAATAGACTGCTTATAAATAGACACCCATATAATGTATTTTGCATATTTTGACCACACCTTGATCATGATGTTGATGTATTGGGTGCTGTTTAGGAACCACTGTTGAGAGCTCAGAATCCGTTCATCAATTGACGAAGCCTGACACAGCACTCTCCACTCATTGGCTCGCATAAGAACCTTCATCTTAGCCACATTTTCCACCAAAGAGCCGGATGATTCAAGCAGTTCGGTGAGCCGAGCCTTGCAGCTTGGGCAGAAGTTCTGAGATAACTGCTGCATTCCAATAGAGGTACCGTCGAGAGAGATGAACCACTGTAGACCGGCCATTGATTGGTTCAGGAGTCGGAGGAAAAGAAATGAATAATGTCTTTGGATTTATAAGAAGAATGGAGTTGATATATCACGGAAAATCTACGAAAAACTTAAACTAAGAACATACGTATAACTCGATTTTTACTTTTGAGGCTGAAAAAATCAATATTCTAAATAATGAAAATAATGCATTAAATTTTCTAATAAAGTACGAAATAAATGTTATTAAGTTATGAAATATTCGTGATAAATAAAAATATTTTTTAGTAAATAGTTTGATTTAGTTATGCACCATATCGATTATTTTGAATTTTTTTATATCGTCATTGCACATTTTTACAATTTTTCATATCATTTGCTTTTTTTATAAAATGTTTCATTATAAACACAGCGTAAGCATATTTTAAAGTAAAATATTAACATCTAATTGGAATTAATTTCTTTTAACCTTAATAGTTTGTAATATACAGGGTTTGTATGTTTCAACGTCGTAGGATGCACTGCAAAAGGAAAGCAATCGGCACTTATATAAGTGCGAAGTCTTTTCCTGTTGAAGTGCATGCCACAAACTTTAATTCGCATCAATATAGAACTGAAACTAAATGAGCAAACTGTTCACCTTAAACAGGTCGGTTGAGGCTCGACATCGATTCAAGAAGGCAGTTCCGAAGGAACGCTGGATGCCAGCTGATTCAATGATACGAAGCAGAGCCGCATTGGACAGAGCAAAGGACCAGAGTGTGTTTCCAGAGGGGAGGGAGATCTTGGAGCTGATCCAGTCGATGAGGGATTTAATGATCTCTGTGTAGAGTACTACATCTTGGTATTCAGGAATATTGTAAGGACTGCAAGAAAAGTGGTGTCAATGAAATGTCAAGATGTTTATATGTTTAGGACAGGTTTATATCAATTGTAAGATAAATGTAGTACATATATTGACTTAATTTGATTAATATATTATTTATAAAAAATTATTATTAGGCGCCAAATTTAAATCACTAAATAGCTGTTAAACAGACATATCGATAATGTATCCTTTTTGTGTGTGGAATAAAGTAAATACATTTCCATAATTTCGATAAATATATCAATTTACAGTTTTGCCAAGTATCGTGTCACACACTATCCCAGAGACGTTATAGATTGTCTTAATATAACTTATGTGACATGCAAAGCATTGAATCGGGCACTTCCAATTCAATTACGGAATAAGGCGTTTGCTTGACCTCAAATACTCAATACTTAAACTATTTCAAAGAAGGTGAATGATTTTATCATTGGCAAAATGTATGGCGTATCATAGTATCACACGAATAATGTTATTTGAATTATATAATAAATTTTTATAAAATTTAAATAAAATATTTAATTAAAATTATATATATTAATTTATAATAAAATAATGAAATGATCTTGATTAAATTTGTCAAGCGAATACCTTAAGTTTATTTGTATAAATAGAAACGACATACTTGCTAAACATCGTTTACGTTTAAAAGCTAAACTGTAACAAAACTATATACATTTAATGGCTACTTACTCTTTTTTAATTGATTATTTAATTATTTACTTTAAAGTAAGTTGAAAGATTTATTTTAACTATTAAAAAATTTAAATTCAATTTCATAATAGTTTTTCTTGAAACATAAACGAGACATATTATACCTATGTTAATAATACATCACAATAGATAGACCTGAAAAGTAATGTTTTATTTAACAACGATCGTATCAAATTTATGTGTATTTCTAAAAGAGGATTTTAATTAAATGCTTGACATTAAAGAGACCGATGCTTATACGAGTATAATAATAATATACAAAGGATATATATTATACTAAATATCAAATATACTTATATAATGTATACATTATATAATATCTAATATCTAATATACTAATATATAAATGTCTAGTTATCTGTAACACATGAAGCTCTCAAAATATCTTTATTAAATTTAATTTCGTTATATTAAATAGAGAAGAAATCAAATATATTGCAATTTTGCTTCATCAATTAGTGAATTGTTATTAGTTTAATAATCTCCATATATTTTATGTATTTGCGATGCATGCTGACACCTTTTGACTTTCTGCTATCTACGATTATGTGTATTGCAAATTAACAGATTTCATAGACTACTATCAATATATGTCTATAATGGAAAGAAATAAAAGCATAAAAATGTGGTGCACCACTTTAAGTTTTAATAAAAAATTAGTCATATTATTCTATGCACAATTCTATTCTAACTGTCTAAAAATTGTGTTTTCAATTTCACAAATAAATTGTAGCTATTTCTGAGATGAAGACTCACTCTTCGTCCACCCGATTTCGAAACCAAGTGATAATCCCATCGAGCCGATCTCGCGAAATACGCATCTCTACAGGGATAGTCATGTCAAAGAAGTTGGTCGTGTCACGATGCCAGATTTTCTTGAGCGAGAACCGAATGACGCTTCCCATCCTGGCATCTGTGGTCAACCGCGTCTGCAACATGGCGTTGCGCAAATCATCGCTAGATCCGTTAGCACTGAGATACATGGAGGTGTAAGCCCTCTCAGCTTGCAGACCTGCCACTAGAGCGCTCACGTCGATGTTCCCTGTACGAGGAATCATTCCATGCATGACTAATAAAGCCGATTGTATTTTGTATTTAATAAATAAACAATAATTATAGTTAGTATTCTTCCAGACTTCATCTTTTTAGCAAAAAATATTTCATCCCGAATATATTTATATAGTTAATAAATTTAAACTTTTTAAAACTGATATGTGCAAATACTTGAGCACTGAGATACTAAATGTAATCGAAAAATATTGACAAAACATTGATCGCATATGCAAATCTTATAATAAAACCTCTTCCACAGAATGTATTAATAATATAACAGGGTATTTGACTTCGCAAGAATAAACTGTAAGTTTAAATTCATTTTGCAAAGGACTGCTGTTGATAATAAGTATTTTATATAATACGTATGTATACACTATATATATATATATATATAGTGCTCATTTTAACTTTTATTATTTTGTATATAATTCCAAATATTACAATGTACTAAAGGCTAACACAGTTGTAATTCTATTTTCATAATATATAACACATATTACATTTTGTGATATTTTTATGACTACAAGTAGTGGACTATAAAAAAATAGCGACTATTATTTATAACTTTTTTGCAAGGAAATGTGTTATACTCTCAGAAAGGATCACATTTTTTAAAACTATATTAGAATATTTAATAATATATTATCAAGAACAACTTATATATAAAATTGTTTATTTTTCGTATGTTGAATTTTCTTCTATGATTCATATCTATTAAAATTATATACTAAGAATTTTACAGAAACAAAATTTTCACCAAATGTGCGATAAATATAAATATTTCTACAGATATCTTTATAGGTTCAATAAATCTATAAAACTGAAATATTGAAAATACATTAGCAAGTATATGTGTATATGTATATTAGGAAGTAAAAATATGGTTGCCTAACTTGTTTGGGCTTAAAAGAAAATGAAGTAATTAGATGAATTTTTTTAAATTGTTTTAATATACATGTATTTTTGATATTGATATTTCGAATTGATTTGTCATTTTAATCGAAAAATACAGTATAGGAGTATAGGTATAGACAATCACAAGATAAATGATGAAATAAATACATTATGCAAAGTATCTACTTATATAAAATATGTCCTTATAGAATGAACATTTTTTACTATCAATGACTTTATCATGATTAAAAGTTTTTTTAAGTTATTAGTTATAAAGCGTACTCGTACAGTATAAAATGAAGGAAGTGGACATATCTTACGCATGATTTCATCTCTAGCATTTGTCGCCTTACGATTTGTGTCAACAACCGACTCCAAAGAGACAATAACGAGGAAGATCAAGCCACCAATGGGTGTGATTATCACCGAACACATTTTGAAGACCTCAGTAAACTGATCGGAGATGGTCCTCGTCGCAATCTGGGATATCTTTCGCTCAATACTTTCCTGTGATATCGCTCCCGATGAGTTCATACTGGTTGCTAAATCGGCGATCTTATTACTGCTGCTTCCGAAGCGCATTACTGATTTCGAGGACATGATGTTTCCTGGTATAAGTGTTACCAAGTTTACGGGACGTTTACTATCCTCTCAACCTTTGGTAATAAAATATTGGAGTATAAAATATGTTTTTTTGTTTCCCTTTTTCTTGTTTTATTCTTAAACGAAGTTCTAAACAAAGTGGGAATATTGTTTACTGTCAAACACTTTTATAGGGACATTCACTTTTTCCGTTACATTTTTTTTGTAGATTATTTCGTTACTTGCAATTCGAAAATTACATATTTTATGTATTTTTGTATTATCATTTCTATCGTAGCTTACAATTCAAACACGCGGTGACTTCATAAGATAGAACAAATTTTGAGCTGTCTTATGTTTGCTCAAGCAGCTTTGCGGAAAATTACTTCAAAGGAATTAAATCTCCTCATTTGAATTTTTATCCTATTATAATAATATACGTGTCTAGTGTTATACCTGTTTTGATTGTATTACACATATTATATAATTATTTTATAAGAAGCATTTGTATATGTAATTGTATTACATACATATAATATAACGTATTACTATCCATAGTAATCCTAAATATTGCTTCACTTAACACTTTGAGTAGAAATCATAAATTTATGATAATTTACGTTTTTATGTTTCAATGTCTGTATTAAAAAGTATAATTGTTATAATGTTTTGCATTAAAATTAAAGCCGAACTTTCGGATAAATTTATTATTTTGAATTAAATTAATTATATCTTCTATAAATAAAAATTATATCTATTATATTAAAAAATAAAGAATTTCTTGAGTATTGTTTGAAGATTTCTATGAATAAAATGCCATTCTTCTATCGACATAAAGCCATTATGATTAGAGCAAAATAATACTAAAGGCAAGAATAACAAAAACAAAACTTACATGTTCTATATTTAATGCTTTAATTAAGCTCGACAAAGAAATATTTAAGTACCATAAATATATTTTAAAATATTTTTTACTTGTTTGATACTACAATTTTACCGCTATTATTGTTAAAGATTGTAGTTGTCTGTTTGTGTGTGTATATGCATGATAAATGTTTAGCGTAAATCATGATTCCCTCAAAGATTTTATGTTCATATATATTATTTTGATTAAATATACAAACACGTCATTCTAAAGAACCACGCCACCTTCATTGCATAAAAAGAATTATACGTTTAGTAATCTATAAAAATAGATACCGAATTGAGCTATTAAGGTGCTATACAACTACTATAAGCATTTATTTTCTGGCATAAAGTAAAAGGGAATTTAAGTACCAACGTACTGAAAAACATCATTTTCTCGACACCATTTTTAATTAGGAAGTTGAATATATTGTGAACATTAATGTATCTAAATATATATAATTATTTAATAATACATAAAAGAAATGGTAAATACTAGCTATAGTATTACTCAGGGTGAAATTTCGTATGTCACAAAATAACTTTATTAGTAATAGTCTAAGGATATAGTATAAATTGAAGTAATGTAATTTTAAAAACATTAATTATGTTTTCTCTAAAAACGTGTACTTATAAAGTTGACAAGATGGTATAATAGAAACATTTTACACAAAATGTCTATAATAAAAGTTTAATCTCTTCTAAAATGCGCCATCTATAAGAATCACGCCACTAAATATATGCTTAAATAGAATCATGTCATGATCTCTAAATAACTAATAGATAGTACGCTGAATATATGCTGCTCGTATACAACTACAAGAAAATTCGTTAACTTATAGTAATGAATTCAAGTACCAACGCACTTAAAGCTATAGTCTCAGAACAATTATAAAAAGTATTAACAATATATATTTAAATTTTAATAACATATTAAATGATTACTAGTAACCAGTATATTACCTATACTCTTTACAGTGATAAATATTATGATATAATCACATGTTATAAAAAGTATTTTTTTGTAATAATGTCATTAGTTATACTTATCCATAACTTACACTCGTATATCTAGATATAACGTATGCCAAACAGTGATATATTTACTTAAATAACAATATATAATCTTAAAATTATTTTAATACTGTTAAAAGATTTCAGTTATTGATAATAATAACGCGTTTGTGTTATTATAAAAGTATTAAACAAAACATGTACCTATGTTTTATGTGTTTCGATTTCCTTAATTACATATATACTTATGATGAATAATAATCGTAAAAAGATAATATTGCTATATAGATTTGTATTTTCTAATATCCTTTTAACTTTTATGTAGGGGAGTATTTTAAATAATTACTCTATAGATTTTATTCATCGAAATTAAAATATGTAACAGCAAAACAATCGACTAACAAAGGTTATATATGTATATAATATTCTCTGTATATCAAATGAAACTATTCCCTAAAACGAATTCCCTGTTTAGATTTATGTACTTAGAAGTACACTGTAATTCCTTTTCACTCTCTCTATAATATGTTATATGTATGTATAAAGGTGACAAAACAATTATATTTATGATTTTTTAGTATAACAAATATTTTTATTGAAAACGTAATGCTAATTAGGAGTCTTATACAAATAATTGCCCCAGTATATTTGTTTAAATTATGAATTTTGACCTTCCCCTTCTATATTACCGCAGTATGTATGTAACTATTATAAAGTTATACATATATGACCTCTTATATATAAGAATTACTTTCAATAATTTTTATGCATAATAAATCACAAAATAAGAAATTACGTCAATTTATTATAATAATCTCTTAATATACTTCGAAATCTATTATGTTTCATGTAAATTAAAAGTGTAATTGACTCTTAACTACAATTTAATAAATATATACAAAATGTATATTAATTGCCATTGACATATATTTAGATACTTATTAGATATAGGCATTGCCATTTCAACTCCAATACATATATCCAACTCTATCCGTACCAGAAAGGGGCGTCTAACATTTTTTCTATGATTTTTAAATAAACAAATGGAAGCTTCCGTGACTTTACCAAATTATATATTTACAGCTATTAACGCTATACTCACTAATATTGTGCATCTACGTCACGTGACCACACCTTAGCATTCACCCCATTTGTAAAAATTATCAAAACATTATTTTATATATAAAATGCATACATCTCTCAAAATATACGAAATTTTGAAATGGGTACTGTTTAATTTAATGTAATAATTCACAAAGTACAATATAATTAAGTTTTCATGCAAAAAAGTTTAATTTAAAAATTCGATATTTTAATTCTTTAATGATAAAAGTTTATATTTTTACCTATTTTTTATAAACAAATAATTTTTGTCTATTTCTGCAATTTAAGTATGTTAGAAAACATTTTTCTTATTTGCGAAGTTTCAAAACTCTACTCACAATGTAGAAAGTTAGGAAGTTTAACAATAACAGTGGGGGCCTATAATAAGCTCATAAAATAGCCCGGTATGAACAGAGTTAATACTTAACAATTTGTGCCGCATTATATGCTGCTTAAGTCTTCGATATAGGATTCAGTTAACGTATAATTGTCCAAAGATATTAGGTACTTCTGTTTGAAAGAGCAATAGAGTTTTGTCGAATAATAGCGAGTTTCTTCACTTTGTGAGGTCAAAGGCGAAAATATATCATTTTATCAAAAGTAAATTAAGCGTGCCAGTAGTACCTATTCGTATTGATAAGCAACTGTAAATATTCTCTGTAAGTAATATATTGAAGTATAGAATGCCATGATTCTATTCGTATATTAAACTGTTAGATACAATAACGAAACACTTGTAAAATCTGGTAAACAATTTGTAAAAACACAATTTTTTACATTTTCATATACAGTAATAATAATACTTTTTATAATTATTACTTTAAAAGTAATTTTAATATTTTACAACAATATAGGTACTTAACCACATTTTTAAGAATAAAGATTGATCTTATATACATATACATATACTTGTAGACAGTAGTTATAACGCAATATTTTTAAACAAGTTTAAATATTTCATTTAGTTTTTCTAAAAAATGTAATAGATATTTGCTAAAGAAGATTTCAAGACATGCATTTTTAAGTAGACCAACCGCTAAATTCATAAATCATTATGAAAGTTAACTTGATTTTTGTGCTTGTTATATAGAAGTCAAAATAAAGTTTAATAAAAATTAGTTTCAATTTATGTAATTATTCAATTATCTACTCTTATTTATTTAAATTACGTACGCTAAATGAATGGAAAATGCAAATATATTATAAAATCTTTTTATGGAAAAAATGAAAATGAAATGTACATATGTGCATTAAAAAAGGCTGACATGATAACCTTATTATTTGTATAGTATTTACTTTGACTAACTTGTAGAAAATTTGAATAAGCAAATGAATATAAGAATTACTGAAAAAGAAAGAAAATAGTTGGTAAAATCTGATCGTTAAAACTGAAGCCTCTCGCTGGGTCAGCATTTCTATGTGACAAAACCATAAAACATTGGATAAATTTGGTAAATATTGGAAAACGAACACGTCTAGCAGATTCGGTTCATTTTGTTCACTTCAGAACATTTGACCAGTAAACATAAAGATCATCAGTATTTCATGGATATTAGATGGAAAATCGTTCTGCTGAGAAAAGTCTCCACTCATCTCAAAGGATGATATCGGATCCCTTTGGGTCGCCATATACATATCAGGGTGAATAATTTAAATATCATAAAAATGGTTTTTTCTTGAAAGTTGCATTTGACAAGATACATTGTTAGATTTAAAAAATAATAAATGTCTCTTCAAAAAGTTTCTGATAATATGAGTAAGGAAATATTGTTTTTAACGTATTTCTACATGTTTCACATATTGAAGAATTGAGTCGAAAATGTTCACTTTGATTGACATCCAAATTATTTAAATTTTTATTACAAGTAATATCGTTGCAACAACATTACTTTCAAAAGTGATCAGAAATCTTGCGCATAGGATCAATTAGAGTGTATGGATGAGAGGTTTCTTTGCTTGAAATGGGATGAAAAAATCATCAAGACACATTCCAGCAGATATCAAGAATTGCATGTAAACCACGGCGACTTTAAAAAGCTTTTAATTCTCTTGTACTTGAGAGTCTTTTAAACATCAACATCTTTCAGACTCTCAAGATATTTTTTCGGGGCATCAAACTTTTTGATGTAGACATCAAGTACAATTGCCTGTGGTCCAGTAGCTTTCTACATACCTAGCTAATGTCTGTTCCCAAGATCTATCAACTGTTTTATACGGAAATAGTATTCTCTATGAGCTGTAGAGTACTTTAAAAAATGAAAAAACGTCCTACAGAAATTTCCTACATCCCGCAGTATCCAATGACATTCAAAGATTTTCGAAACGCATTGTGGATAATGGAGATAGCAGAGACCCATCTCAAGTAAGCCAGGAGAACTGTGTTGTTTAACAACTGAATCACCATTATTAAAGATGGGCTGGTTGACACTTTGGCTATTACTACTTATTTCAATTAATTTCTTTATTGACAATCAAGATTTGTGCAAACGTTTCGGAAGAAATGTGTAAAAATATATTTTTGATTCTCGACACAATTATTAAAATTTAAGAATGTGTCAACAAAAATATTGTCACCCATAAAGTGCGCCTGAATTATGATTATTCAGGTAAATTACTATATTTTATGTAAATTTTAAAGAACTTAATTTTTTAATAAATTATTTATGTAAAATTTTAGGAAATTAATTTATTATCCATTTTTTGAAAATTATTCAGTTTGCTTGTGTTTGATGGAATTTTAGGAACAATCAACCAGGAAGGAACAATTACCTTCCTAGACCTGCATAGTAACAAATAATCTGACGCCATTAAGATACTTCCCTGAGAATTATACTATTCGAGAGAAATAGACCACATTTCTTTATTTCGAATTATAAGCATTAAGGTAAACCAAATCGGGATTCAAGTACCACACATATACCAAGGCAGTAATACTTAGGCGTGGGCTACGGGTGAGATATCTACATACCTCATTTGATATACTAAAAAATGAAAAATAAATAAATAATAAATAATGTAAATATTATAAATATAAATTATACTACTATCAAAACAAATAATGAATGAAACAAAAGTGCACCCAGTAAACTCACGTGCACATATAAAGATTAAAGTAGCTTTTAATTCGCCGTTTGGAGTTGAATGATTTCATTGGTTAAAGGTGGTAGGTGTGTCAAGTAACCTTCTTAAGGTTTTTGGTTCCACATATTGGTACCTATATGGTATAAGATTAAATTACGTATGTTTACTATTGATTTTAAATCTTGATCTTCAGCGAACGCATACTATAATACTCTTTGCTCACTTTTTATCCCTTCTATAACTGCGTGTATATTTCATTCATTGTATATTATATTTGCATACAAAACTTGCTGTTTGCACCCCAAATAAAACATTCGTAAATTCCAAGCTTGAAACTGATTTTGGTGACAATATGAAGGTCTATTTGATTCACAAAAACTTGATCTACCGAGCAAGAAAGAATTCTGGTCTATGTCTTTTGATCTTGGCAGTGAGACCTGAAGTTCGTATTACAACTTATGAGGACAGTATTAACTTCCTCCAAGGACCTCATGATCATTTCACCTTCTCAAGTGTCGGTGTTGCCTCTATCGGTGGCAGCCACAAAGAAGTCTTGGAAGAAGAACCTCGCAGTTGTTCGGTTGCTTGGCATGGAGAACATAAGATTGAAGTTTTCGAGAATAATCACTGCCAACGGACTGAGAATTCTGTGAATGAACTTATGATGGGCATGGATTTTGTTCAGCTTTTCCGGGCTTCCAATATCGAGACCCATCGCATGGATATCTCACTTGAAACGGAATTGGTTTCTTGCGATCTTAAGGTATTTTTATGTTTTTACATTTGTTAAAGTGTTTCTAAGATAGATTTTCTTAGACTTAGTGAATATCCCTTGAAAATCTTTGTTAGTTAAGAAATTAAGATTACAGTGAATATTTCAAAAGTTAATATCCATGTTACAATCTAATAAAAAATACCTTGCTACTTCAGTGTCAAATTGTTTCCCTCGAATATTAGGCAATTTAAAATTATCAAAGTTACTTAATTACTTCTCTAATAGAGAAGTATGTTTATCTATTAAATAAATAATACAGACTTAGAAATTTACTTAAAAGTATATTCATTTTTCAAATTGATATGTATTATCGATAATGTCTTGACGTTAGATAATATATTGCTTGGTCCCTTTTTTATGTTTGTAAAGAAATCCATTAAGCTAATAAAAAAGTAATTTTTTTTCTTAATGAAAACCGTTAAATTGATCGAACTTTAAAATGCCCCGACCGAAAATGTTAATTAGTCCGTTAACGGTATAATGCTATAATCACAACATGTTTCTTTTTCTGCTGCCTCATTCAGTTATTATACTCCTTTGTATGTGTACATTTCGTTTTAGGTATGTCAAACTTAGCTATATATATTGCGATAAGAAAACACTTTTCTCTGAGACTGCAGACAAAAGAAGATGATATAAACTTTGGAATTCTAGTCATTGTTAGAGCTTCACAATTTTTGAAAATCATAAGAAATATTTTTCTGATAAAGAAACAACTAAAATGTACAAAAATAAAATGTAGTTATTTAATATCAGTTATTATATATTTATATTTATTATATAATCATTTTCACTTAACTTAAATTTTGGTGCTTTATGACAAAACAATTTAAATAATGATGAAAAAACTAAAAGATAATATTAATTTAGTTATATATATAGTGGTATTTCGAAAGAAATGAGACGTTATGCCCTTTTCACGATTTAAACTAAAACAGGAAGTTAATGAATTTTGTTAGTGATCATTATCAAACACTTAATATAATTGTATACAGTTTCAGATTTATTGTATAAACTAATAGCGTTAATTGTTTACTTTCTAATACAGTAATAAAATTATAAATATTATGTGACCCCTCTAGTAGGTATAAACAAAACACAGCTATATAAACACGATGTCACTATACGTAGGACACATAACCAGTGGAAACTAGCACATGGTAACACACTAATACATATTTACATAGTTAGCTGAATTTTCCCTTCTTTTGATTTAGTCGATAAAAATTTATTAAATACATTGAAATTACCTAAACGCAAATTTAGCCTCAGTAATTACGCACTCAAGATACAGAGCATAAATATTATCGATTGATAAGCAACATTTTTTTATAAAATGTTAACAAACACCCTAATATTAAACACCCTAATAACAAACACCCTATATATACATATATATGCATATATGTAGTTTTTGCAGAAAAGTAAAATATTTCATTCCTTGAAATTTGTTTGTAATAAATTGCTTTCTTTTCAAAAACACTATGAAACATCATAAAATTTCATTATAATTAAAATTGAAATAATATTTATAGGAACATATTTAATTCAACTGTACAATGAAATCGTTGTCGTCAAGTTGATATAGTATGAATTTACTGATATCAAAATTTGGTTAATACATTAAGAAAAAATTAATATAAGTAACAATAATTTCATTCGATGTAATAATACTGAGTGCTGCATGTATAGCTATATAATAGTCCTTTTAATTATTGATTATTATAATATTTTATTAAGTGTATAACATGATGTGTCTGTGTCTAGTATTGTAGAAATATTACTCTGTGACTGAAATTAAAATCTTATCCCTTTAATAAATAATTTCAATATATACTTTTGTGACCGTGCATTAAATTTGATACATTTTGAGTGTAATAGGGTCTTCTATATAGCAGCGATAATTGTTATAGATTGTAATCGTTCGCGAAATGGTATATAGTCATATTCCTATTTAATTGAAAGTTAATGATTACTCATATTATGGTATGGACAATCACTCACTTGACTTCATGTTGAGCAGAAATTATATATATTTATAGATATATAGATGTTCCTATTATGGAGATTCGCTAATTTCAACTTGAGTCGAATTATTTTTGCACGCCTCAGAAGTAGCGTGACACGTAATTATAAGGAATTGTGCCCTTCTTATGGATAACTGAATAAATCTCTATGACGGAGTAATAAATTTAAAGCTATATAAAGTAACTAAGGGATTCCCTTACATATGATTATTTTCCTAAATTGGATATTCCTCTTTATAAGTACATTTTTTTAAATGTAATCAAATTAAAAATATATTGGCATCTGTCCGAATACATATATTTAGCAAAAGAGATATCTTTCAAATGCGCAAACAGTAAAACGTAAAAGCGATTGATTAAATTTCGATTTATTGATTGAGTTTTTTTCTACATGGATTACTGTATTCTATTCCAATCATAGAAATTAATCCTCAAACAGGACTTATTAGTATATACCAAACACATCTATGATTCTAACTATATCTCTACCCCTTACCTTATTCCTTACAGGTAACATTAGTGAAAGTTCGTCATGTGGAAACCACCGCGGTTTCTATCAGAGACACCGTATCGCTTTCGAAAACAACTCAGCAACAGCTAACAGTAGCGTTGCCATCACCAGAGCCTTTGATAGTCGAGGGAGCTGCTGCCAACCCTATGTCGCCTATCCCAGAATCACAAGAATTACAGAAAGAAGCGGAACCTTTAAATCCAAGCATAGCCGAAATGTTCGCAGTCATTGTCCACAGTCATTCAGATGGAGAAGATCGCTTCAATAATGAATTCCAATGTGAACTGGAGTCTGGCGAGGTGACCAGAGTTTCCATCAACTCCGAGGAAACCGACAGCCTCGATCAAGAAATCGCGCACATTTCGAGACAGCATATAACGGTAGAATCCTGTTACAGACTGCTTATTGATAATACACGTTGTCGTAGAAGAAGAACGTCATCTGGAGATAAGAAATGATGCGCTTTATATGCTTTTCTTGATCGTTATACGTTCATTAAAATTTACAGACATGGCAGTAAATTTTACGTATATTCTTCGTATCTTAAAAGTAAAATATGGGTGTATATAATTATGCCTTAAGGCATATTCTATACTTGACTATATAGTACATATTATAGAGTTTTATGAGTCGATAAACCACTTTAAAAATTTCGAAATAAAATAATTTAACTAAAAGGACCGAGCTTTCGATGCATCATAATCATGGTCAGATTTATTAAAAGAGCAATTCAATAAAATATTTGTACAGAAAGGTGAGCAACAATAAAATTACGTAATACAATCAAAGAAATATAATAAGAACAGAAAATAAATATGGATCGTGAATAAACATCATTTAATAGAATTAAGAAAGCTCGGTCCTTTTAGTTAAATTATTTTATTTCTGAAATGTTCAAGTGGTTTATCGACTCATTCACTAATCGTGTTCAGTGCTGGTTTTTATTTATTCGGAATTTTATCTTGTTAATTTACCTATAACAAACATAAGATTACAAATGTAGTTTGTAAGCTGTCAATAATGAATTTCAGAATACTGTCGATACAAATACCGAGCTCTCAATGTGCTATACATATAACTATAGCTATAGAATTCAAATCATTTCGTTCATCTGAGACAATAAACTATGCTAGGACATTCTCTGTACGGCTGGGATATACTCTGATTAGCATACAACATTTGCTGTCATAGAATACTTTTGTTGTACTTTGTTACTTAAATACTGAATACTTTAAATTTATTTATTTATTTATTTATATATGAGTTTTATATGCTGTATACTACCCATTTTTTCACTAGTTGTCTTAAAATGTACAATCGCCTTTGTGCTTTCTTTGTAATGACGTTGACAAGATTTTCCCAACGCAGTGTTATCAATTGTACACCTCTAATATTAGTTCCAATTGGATACTGATATTGTACTATGAGCCACTTTTTCTGAGATCTATTATCATTTTCTTTGTAGTTTTTCGAATTTAGCAACAG
>JAYRBW010115735.1:0-17585 GCA_036023295.1 Invenusta paracnida
CAGAGATCTGACTACTGGTAACTAGTTCTTTGACATCTCTGATTGCCGACTTTGCCCCAAATCCGATTCCAACCTTTTCTGGGTTAACTAGGTTGGTAGTGTCCAACTGCAAGTTTACTTTTTTGAACCACTGCAACTGTCTCATGTTTCAATTACATAAAAACAAAACGTGATCTTTTATTACATATTTAGGAAAATTACAAGTCTAAATTTAAAAATTTTAGTGATATTTTTTTACAGGTCTAGGAATCATTTATCATGCTTTTTGTAGATTTAAAATTTTGCAGGATATTTGCAGGTTTTGCAGGTCGGTCGACACCCTGACTTAATACTATTGTAGACAATGTCCACCCGTTATCATAAATAAGATTAATTACATATTTAATGCAAAATCTATAAAGTAAAAGTCAAGTGATTATGAAGTAAAAGATGATACTAAATAATTATTTCACATTAAAATATGTAAAAAATATGAATTTTAATTATAGTCCTATTATTTTACGTAACATGATATCATTTTATATATGCCGCAATTGTTTAATGAACGTATATATCTAATTATTTAATAATTAAATATAAATTATTATAATAATATGATACAACGTTATGTCTATAATTAATTAATAAGACTAAGATAAAAAAACCAAATACATACATACATCCCTCTAAAATATAGCTTTTGTTGACAACTACACGATTTAAAACAGTAAATAAACTGCAACTTAAATATTATTGCGTCAGTAATATAAAACAGTAAAATACTTTGAGATTACAAAAATCGTAACAGAAAATGAGACTGCAATAGAAGGATAACAACCTACAAATACAAATGCAACAATGTAACTTATATATTATCATGTAATATATTTTAATGATATAAGCTGTGGTATAAGCACCATTCATATTACCTAAATAGTTTCATAATTTAAATTTAAGTGATCTTTTAAAACTTAACAGTAATTTTTTATTAATAACAACATATATTATGCTTTATTAATGTTTAACAACATAATCTCTTGTTTTCTGATTCTTAATTTAACTCAAGGCTAAGAAATAGAACACAATTTTACTCAAGTTACAATGCGATAGGAAACATTAAACCAACAAACTAATAAACCCCAAACACTACTCACCAACAACTTTGCTCCTCTTAACCTCTGCCCTCTAGCACCTCTTCCACCCCGATTATGCATATGATTGTCAAACGTTCCTCTCCCTCGTCCTCTGAAGCCCCCGCCACGACCACCTCGATCTCCACATCTGCCGCGCCCTCGTCCGTGATAACCAATGCCGACATCACCACCTCTGCCACCGCGCATACGTGGATTGTGCTGCTGAGTGTGGTAAGAGGGATCTGAGGATGACGCATCACACTCACCTCCACCATAGTTACCACCCTGGTTACTATGAAAACTTCCCCCGCGTCCTCCCCGACCCCGATGCATCCGTCTATATTTTCACAAGTGATGAAAATCTCGGTTGTTAATAAATGCGGTAAATTGATAGCTAAGGCCAGGCAAGCTAGTAATATGAGCGATAGAGATATAATTAACTTTCATTAACTTTATATGAAACAATATATTATATTTTGGTTCATAGAAAAAGTGTAACTTACATATTATATTAAAGATTTTCCGTAAATAAGAATGACACATTTATATTTGTTAATATTAACATGTTCGAATAATTAAAAATTGTTTGTTAGATAAAAAATAGATATTTAAGCATATTGTATAATATTATAACATATTTTATACATTCAGTAACAAAATAGCAACAATTATGCAAAATCATCAAAAATACAATTTTTTTAAGTGTCAATATGATTTCAATGAATATGATCTTTATTGAAAGCACCATTTACAATCAGTTGCCTTGAGGCCAAGGATAAAAACATTAACATTGTAAAATTAATTTAATAATACAACACATAATTATTTCTAAAGCTGATAGCTTACAATTGAAATTGATAAAATTCAATGATTTATAGCAAACAATATTGATAATGATTGTATTTTGCATTCAGATTTTCATCAAATAAGGTAATGACATCAAAACATGTTTAATAAAAAAATTATAATTTACCCAAAATCTTTAGTTTCAAGCAGTTCTCCGCGTTCCTTTTTTGCGGTTTCAGCTGCCCTTTTCTGGATGACACGATCTTTCGAAGGAAAATTTCTAAAATATAAAAAATCGATGTGATAAAAAGTTCTACATGTTATGTAGAATATATATGTTATTTTAATGTAGGGTTTTCACGCTTTTATTCATAAAATTCAAGGAACACTTTTCAAAGTTGCTAAATATAGATAGAAAAGTTCTTATTTAAACAAACATGTATTTTAAAATCCAAGACTACATATGTTTTAACAAAAAACTATAATTGTTATTGATTTATTTTTATTTAAAATATAAATTTAGCAGATACTAATTTTTATCGCGCGCAATATTTTTAATAATTTAAAATATAAGGCCAGGTTAGAAATTCTAAGTTTTCAAGGCGTGATGGAACCTTGTCAACTGTGCAAAAAAACTATCAGAAAGAATAGTGATTTTATTTAAAAAATAACGTTGCGACATACTAGACTATAATAAATTGATAAGTACTTACAATAATATAATAACTACTGATAAAACTTAGCATATTAGTTAAGTTTATTAAACTATTAATAGTTTTTTTAATTATGTAAAAAATCTACTGAGCAGTAGATTCATTAACTGTTTAACATATACTGTGCAATCCACAGAGTAGGTAAGCGTATAAATTTATTCATGAATCTCAGCATATAATTTTAAATATACGAATCTGATATGCAACTACAGTCCTAGCAGCACATAGCAATATTAAAATAAGTTAATACTATTTAAAATTTGTTATATTAATGCAGAGAACCTCATCTTTCCTAATATATAGGATCTATACACAATAATCATTCTTTGAATAGATTTATACAATAAATATGAATATATGTATATATCAGGCACCATGAATTTTTTAAACTTAGACTGATCACAAAAAAATATGTTTAATTTGCAAAAATAATCAAAAGAGTTAAATAGTCACAGAATTAACTAGACAAATTTGTCTTCTTTTAAAAAAAATTATCCAATCTCTTTTTTTATTCCTGAGAATCTTCAACACGAGTTCACTGATCGTCTTAGATATATTTCTTTGTTTTAGTTAATTCTGCCAGATCTGTTTCTGCTTTTAACAATAAATTTTTGTATAAAACTTTACTATCTTTAAAAAATAATAAATCTGTTAAAATCTGTCGTTATGACAAAGGGAATGATGTTGTTATCTTCAACTCTTGCGGCTATTTTTCTCAGTTAAACACAATTCTCTGTGAGCAGTCTAAGTGTAAAAAACTCACCATGCCTGATATTCATACCCAGCATCAAACAGTCAAATCAGAAAACACGATCAATTACTATATCTTAGAGTAAGTGTAGATTTCTAAAAAAATTACAATCAATCAAACTATATTGAAAAATTATAATTAAATTATAAAAGTAAACTTATAAGTATATAAATTCTTCAATAACAGTTTCATTTTAAACCATCGAATTACGATTTCAGATTTACCAAGCTACTCAGACAGCCTACTATATAGATAATTTAATTATGTGTCAAAGGGCAGTTGTTTCAAGCTTATTAGCTCTCGTCAACTGGGCCTAACCACAAAACCGAAAATGTAGTGAATGTGATTTATACAGAGATGATTTTTATGATGTATTATGCTAAAACCTCCTTCATTTCACTAAATAAATTAAAGAGGGAACATCACACATCTGGATCTATAATGAAGATGACATTTAAAACGTCTTAGAATACTGCAAACATTCGAATTAAAGCATTGTCTTACGAGAACCAAAATATATGAAAAAATATACATTTAATAAATTAAAAATAAGACGTTTTGGTCTTATCTAGAGACTATTATCAAGGAAAGGTTTATTTTTTTATAATGGTCTATAGGTGAGACCGAAACGTCGTATATTTTAAATTTTTTTCTTCATATAGTGAGTTCTCGTTGTTATCTATTGTTCAGAAAATTGGCTGCTTCCTTCTACCATTGTCTTACGACTTTAGACTTACCTATAGGTCTATTCAAACATACTAAAAACAAATTATGTTTATTGAATTTAGGAGCCACAGAACTTACTAGCTCTTATCGGCTATAGAAAAGTAGTAATTATAGAAAAGCAATGGTAAATTATAACAGAGATATTTTGTATATACTGTTAAGCCTCAACTACCTCAATAAATAAAGTTAAATTAATAAATATGCTAAATTATTTTAATAATATTTAATTAAAATTATGCTATATAATTGATTCTTACTCAGATTTATTACTATATATGTATATAGTAATAAATCTGAGTAAGAATCAAAATTAAGAAAGATAAACTGAAAAATAAGAAGTCAGGTACCGTTGGAAAGAATACACTGAAGATCTATGTTGAAAAGACCCCAGCATTACCAATATATATATATAAAGCAAATGAATACAACAATGAACCCAACAACCTTTAAAGTGAAGTTCGGACTGCTTTAAGCACTATTGCAAACAATAAATCACAAAGAGCAGATGAAATCCCTATCTATAGAACCACTTAAAGCAGATGAAATAACGATAAAAGTAATGAGAGCAATTTGCAACCAGGCATGGAAAGACAAAGAATAGCCAAAATAATCGAAAAATAGCCCCTTCATACCACTTTTTAAAAAAATAGACAAAAGAGAATGTTCAAATTCCATTGAAAATTGAATGTGGAATAATTTCACATGCTAGCATGGAATTAAAAACACTTATTAAAGAACTACCGGAAGTTTAAGCCTGATTTAAAAAAGGACGAGGCACCAGAGATAATATGATTGCGAATATGAGATGGAATCTTGAAACAACAAGAAATTCTCAGAAATATTCATGTTTTATCGACTACAGTAAATCTTTCGATTGTGTTGACCATGATAAGCTCTGGATAACATTACGAGAAATGGGAAAACCAAACATTTAATTATAATGCTTCAAAGCCTCTACAAGGGCCAGAGAGCGAAAATCAGAACAGAATTGAAGATACAGATAATTCACCAATGAAAAAAGTGTAAGATAAGGTTGTATTCTCTCACCAATACTGTCCAACATATATACAGAAAAAAGCATGAGAATGTCCGAAATAGAAGAGACAAATATAGGCATAAAGATAGGAGGAAGAGAACTTATAAATCTAAGACATAGTCATGACAACACTCAAATTTCAAAAACAAAGGAAGAGCTAAAAGATCTACTGCGACTAAACGTGAACAAGATTAAAGTAGTAATGTGGACTAAAGGAGCTGGACAATCTGACATTCGCATAAGAATCACAAATGCCATATCAGCAATGATGAATACGAATACGATTTTAAAGGACAAAAACATCAAATAAAATATCGAGATCAATTTAACCAAAACTCTTATATTTCTTATAATTTTATCTGCTGCAGAAGCATAGGTTGTGAACATTAAACATCGCAAGAAAATAGATGCATTTAAGATGCGGTGTTGGAGAAGTTTGCTTGAAATTTCCTGATCTGATAGAAAAACAAACATGTGAATAGCTGAAAAGATCAACACCAGAAACACTCACGAATCACGCGCCATACAACAACAGCTAAAATACTTTGGAACACTATCAGAAAAGATGGAAATCTATAAAAATATATTATGTTTGCAAACTTCACCGACTCGAGAGGCCCCGGCAGACCCAAAACAAACTGGGTGGATATGATAAAGCGAGCTACTGAACAAAGAATGTTATACGATCTGATTTACTTGGCTAGTTAGGAAAACTTGGAGAGAGATGGTTCATGGCATCCCCAGGAATCGAACACGGTTTGACGGTACAATGTGACAAGGTGATATAGTAATAAACCTGAGTAGCCCAATTTTGGGAAACCTGAAGTCATAAAACGATGCATTATTGTAGTATCTAAAAAAGTTTTTGATAACATGTTTATATTGACTTTGGATACATCAAACATAATACCAACACACTTATTTATTTATTGTAATTGAGACTTCACAGTATATATTCAATTATTTCTGGGATATAACATATACAAGGAAAAGGGAGAAACTCAATAATGTTGTTACAAAAAGTGTATTTTTAGTGCATAATATCGAAACGCACAATACAACATAATTTACGATCATATATACAAAACACACTTACTTCTTTCTATCTTGCCTCCACTTCTCAATATCCTCCTTTGAATCCGTTTTCCAAATTTTGTTAAAGAGACCAGTTCTGTGATGCTATAATTATAGTATTTTCAAAGTAATATCTATAGCAATAAAGTGAATTAGATTAGAATAAAGACAATAGTAGAATATAATATATTAAATTTTCTTACTCTACATTTAGAATCGGATTACAGTTAGATTAAGATTACATAAACTGCCACAACATTTTGTATAAACTATAAAATATTTACAAATTCTTAAGAATGTTATTTAGTCTTTAGTCGTTAAAACTAAGGACTTAATTATATAATTGATAATTTAATTCAAAGTTTTATAATAATTTTAAATGTTTATCATTATTATTAGAAAATTTTAAAATAAGAATATACAAACATAACATAACATTACAACATAAAGATGTTATAAAAATGTTTACAAAGCTTTTAAAATATGTTATTGCAATCCAAATATATTAAACCGTACTACTCCAACAAACTGTTCTGTTTGAAGTACACTATGTAGACAAAGTACAAAGCACATAAATAGATAATATTAAACTGATAAGCATTTGATTAAAAATGGAAATGAATTTTTATACTGTATAATAGTTTTTTAGGTAGACATCTCTAGACTTCCATTGTTATATAAAAAAACAAAAAAACATTGTAATTATTAATAAAATGAAGAAACTAATTTTAAATACTCACTAAACTCGATCTAGAAATAACTGCGCTTAAGAAGGTAAGAACAGTTGAAAGTTTCAAATACGTTAATTACCCCATGATATATTCAAATTATAACATTCAAATAACACTAAAAAATATTAGTTAAAAAATGGAAAGATAGCTACAGCAATAGCTACAGAATCGGTGCTTACATGATTAAAATGAAATTCAACAAGTTTGGGGTCAGCAGAAAATGGACAGTCCAGAACAGAACACTGGAATCAAAACATAGGAAAACTGTACATGGAAAAAGTGAAACCAATATATTGTTACTTCCAGAAAATTCTAAATATATATTGAGACAAAAGGCGTATTATTAAATGATGACGCATGCCAATATTCACACGCTAGCAGGTATGTCTCGCCAATGATGAATAATATAATTAAAGCAAATATTTGAATGCAGCTTAAACTATAGTTAATGTTATTATATTTTACGCTGAAAATAATGTATACAAATTATTAATTAGATTATAATATGTCATATTATTCTTAAGAGAAATAGGCTTATAAATCTGTAAAAATGAAAGCAGCACATATTTTAACATTTAAAAAATGGTAGCAGTGGTTTTTCTTGATAGCATGATTTTATCGATCATAAATAAATTTGCCTATGAATGAATGATTAGTTTTCCTTTAAAGTGTAGATTTTAATATTTCTGATGAGCTCTGTCAACTCAACTTATACTCTGCGTTATTCTAATAGTATATGAAAAATATGGTTTAATTATTTAAAAGTACTAATTATACTATATATTTTTAAATCTACAAGACAAAGAGCTTAACAGACTCTTATATTAAACATTAAATAAATCAAAAGCTTTAAGCCGATATATCTAAAACTCCTTCGCAGAAAAGTATACTCTACTAGAGACTCACTGGAACATGCTCGGCCCTGTGATTGCTCAGCTGAACCTCCGAGTAGAAGTTCCGATTGCAACATGATAAACGGCCAACATCCGCTGTGGAACCCTCCCCAATGTCATCTACATAGACGTCCCCCCGCGATCCATCACGAGGCCCGAAATAACCACCGGGACCGCAGCCAAAGGATCGACGACCGCCAGACATACCTGCTCCTGCACCTGCGTTGAAAGAGTTGTCGTCATCTATCTATATAAAGTTGATGGGTAGTTGAAAATGGAACACATGTGAATGTTGGGAGACAAATAATCTGGGAAGTGTATAAAATGATCATATTTGATATTTTAATTGTATCTACAGACAATAAAGAATAAAATAGACAGAGTTTAATCTCGAATATTGTAATAAAAAGAGGAAGATCTTTAAAATCAATAAATAACTTACAACCAACAAAACTATATAGCATATAATTAAGAAGCTTTTTACATGAAAAAAGTATAAAACAAACGCTAGGTATATATTGAGTCACATTTAAAACATTTCATTCAAAATGTGTATTACAATAGCGCATTTTATAAAACATGATGCTACCTAACTAATTGAGTGACACGAAAAGGTATGTATACATAATGTTCAAGTTGACAGTTTGATAAGTTAAACGCTAGTTCCATCTGCAATGAATATTGGAGTCTCTCTGTAGCAGAAGATTAAAGTAGCAATCATGTTGTCAATATAATTTGCTTTGACAATTCAAATACCCCGTTTATTTTTCAAAGATAACAGGATTATTTTCATTTTGAAATACTTTTTGAAAGTTAAATGCATGGTTTACAGATATACTAAACGATTATTATACAAATAAGACCGAGAATAAATATGAACACAAATCGGATTTTATGTAATCCAATTACATTTAACATGGTTAAACTTTAACCGAAACAAGTTAAATTTAACTGGATTGTATAAAACCTTGTGTTCTTATTTCTCTTCGATCTTGTTTACTCTAAATACTGTACCCTTCCTGTTTAAGTGTAAGAGATATACCTGTAAGAGATATACAAACATACCAAATGTGATGCGGATGATGATATAGACTGAAACTGGCCATATAAACCAGAACGAACGCAGGATCCACGATTTTCCTCTGCTTTGGTTTTGTCCCAGACTGACTGAAATGCGGGCAGTGCTGCCATTATTAAGTAAGCCTGAAATTAAATTATTGTTCATAACCATTATTGTTTATCACATTTTAAGGAAACTATTTTGTTTGTTTTATAAAAAAATTACAAATATATTTGACACTAATTCTAGTCTAACCAAATGCTACAATATTCTATGTATGCTAAGTATATAATTCTCATAATTTGAATTGCCCTACATATTGTTGTAGTGCTTGTTTTACATGGGCCGCATTTATTTCACTACACTAGATTTTAATGCAACGTTTATTTAATTAGTATAAGTAAAAAATAACATAGGCAAAACAGTATATGTATTATTACATAAAGCCACATAGGTAAGGACATAGATAATGATAAGAAAATTGATGTTTAGGTTTGTACCTTTATAATTTTATTTTACAATTCAATTTTATACCTTTGAACTGTCTATTTGTAAAATGTTAAGTCAAATAAAATAAAATGCGAACAATTATTTGAGTCTGTGACTATTGGCTGCCATTTGGCCTGTGACAAATTGGTCTGTTTCGTTTGACTGCAAGTACATTTGGCGACCAGTAGATACATATATCTAGATAATAAATACATGTAGATAACTTTTAAATTTTCAAGAATTATTCTGGACTTTCCATCAACATACAATATAGTCATTAATATTAAACAAACAAAAAAAGATTAGCAGCACAAACTATTCATGCAACAACTAAAGGCTCAAAGTTCTATTGTATTATTACATAATAGATATAATATAATATAATTAGAATCGGCCCACCTATAATTTGACTCTCTGTTTAGAAAAAAGCCTTGAAATTTGGTATGTATGTAGGTAAACCAAAGTATTTTAGCCTTGTTTCCAATAAAAAAGTATAGTTTGAAGTGAACAATTTTTTTAATTTATAAAAAAGTATTTTTAATAATTTTAAAATTAGTTTTTTTGTATAAATTCACCTTATTTTCATGTCTGAAATGTATATAACTTGTTTATTTTATCTAGAATATATTCCAATTGATATCTGCTATTTGTCTGTAGTGCAATTTTATATTTATAAATCTATAAAGTTATATCATGTTTTCATTATTCTAAATTTCGGTATCCAGAATTAAATGCCAAAAATACAAATGTGTTTAATTAAACAGGATCTTCTAAAGAAATAAAAAAAATGGTTTTAAAAGTTGCATAACATAATAATAGTAAAATTTCATGAACCTCATGTCACTGCATATTTTATAAAAAAAACACCAGTAAAAACAAAAGTGTGGGTCGATTCAGCCCTTCCCTGGGAGGGATAGGGTTAAGATAAAAAAACACACCTTGAATCTTGAAATATGAGTCTATTAATGTACAAATAAATGCCATTACTAAAATGTTGTGATGTACGCATATTTTAGGTAATCAATTAAAAAAACTGAACTTTTATTTCTGAGTGTATATTGTAAATTATTAAAATAATTATGAAATATAATTTATCTGTTTATCCATCTAACTAATTTCTGCTTCAGTGTATTTCTTTGCTGAAATTAATTAAATTTAGTTAAAAATTATAATTTTTTAATTATAACAATTTCCATAGCCCCTAGAAATAGCATGAATATTTTTGGTCCAAATGAGTTTATTTAATATCAATGTCAATATAGTATGATGATAGAATGTCTCCAAATAATTCTAGAAAATCTAAAATGTATCTAACTGTCAGATATACATGTACAAGTTCATGCACTTTATTTCAAAACAATACCCCACACACCCAATCTATTTATTTTTATGAACAATAGAAACATCTAAGTTATTGGTGAACATTTTAAGTCGATATCTCCATAGACTTCCAAATACAAATTTTAAAAAGTCTAAATTCTTCTAGAAATATGGCAGAAAAGGTCAATTTTATTTCAAATTTTTAAAAAGTGTCATTTGATCAGTAAATGGATAATTTAGTTATAGTAAAATTTTAACATAAACCTTAAAAATTCATAAGGTTTATATGAATCACCACATCTTTACTTCAATTTTTAATAAAATCTTTTTTTAGATAAAAGTATACTGTGCAAATGGTTTGTCACTGTATATGAGATCCTTTAAAATGCTCTAAAGAAAAAAATCAAGGGTGTTAGGTCTGGGGAACAAGGAGGCCACTCAAGTGGACCTCTGTATCCAATCCACCTGTTAAAAATTTTTTAATCAAGCCAATGACAAACCTCATTTACAAAGTGAGGAGCTCCATCCTGTTATGGCGGCCAAGAAGGATCATACAACAAAAATATAAGAATATAGTGAATATGTGGACATATTCATGTAAATGTGGACATATTCGTGTAAATGATCCTTCTCGGTCTCCATATATGTGAATGTGGACATATTCATGTAAATGATTCTTTTTGGCCACCATATATGTAGACATATTCATGTAAATGTGGACTGCAAATGTCAACATATTTGTAAAAATGTTCACATTTACACAAATATGTCCACATTTACATGAATATTTCAACATTTACACATGTCCACATATTCACCATATTCTTACATTTTGTGTTGTATGATTCTTTTCAGCTGCCATATTCTGTTGGAAATAACACTCACTGTCAAGAACTTTGACCACAAAACAGCTCATACAGTTACACCAGGTAGGTTTACTTCCTTTTCAACTATCATTCAAGAAATATCCAGGGCCCAGTAGACACAATTTTGTTAGTTTATTTGTATGTTTAATTTGAAACATATGTTTCAAACCAGATGTTGTCTAAAATTAATTCATCTTTATTTACTTTGACCAGGATTGAACTTGTCAGTCAATATCTTAATTATGAAGATCATGCATTAAGTGTGGGATGTAAGGCTCCATTTTCTGTTGATGAAGAATATGAAGCACACTCATGTGACTTACACCTAACTTATCAGATAGATGACAAGTTGACTTTAGCTGACTGTTCCAAAGCTTTAATTTCCATTACCTCATTACCTCTTACTTGGGTTGTGGCAGTTTTGAGTCAACCAGACTTTTTAGCTGGACCTGTAGTCTCAAACTTTTAGACAATTGCTTTGATATTGCATCCTTGAGGAGGAATTATGTCAAAGTATTCAGATGCTATTATAATTTTCTGATTCAAGAAAATGTTTATAGTCAAACAATATTTTTCCAAGCTTATTTTGATTATTGCAAAATATTTTTTAATCCAACTGATAATTTACTAAGCTTCCAATTTGCAAAAATATTTGTAAGTTGATCTGATATTTGAATTTGCAAATATATTTTATAATCCAATTGATATTTTGCTAAGCTTATTCCAATTATTGCAAGTATTTTTTAGTCCAACTGATAATTCACTAAGCTTCCAATTTGCAAAAATTTTTGTAAGTCAAACTGATTATCTAATTACCATATATATTTTTTAATCCAATTGATATTTTGCTAAGCTTTTTTCTGATTATTGCAATTTTTTTAGTCCAACTGATAATATATTAAGTTTCCAATTCACTAAAATATTTGTAAGTCGAACTGACATTCCGATTTGCAAATATATTTTTTTATTCAATTGATATTTTGCTAGGCTTATTCCAATTATTGCAAACATATTTTTTAGTTCAACTGATATTTCACTAATTTTCTGATTTGCAAAAATAGTCATACTGATATTTTGTTAATTGCTTCCAAATCAGAGAAATAGTAATCTGATAATTGGCTAAGCTTTGCAATTTGCAAAAATAAATGTTAGTAGAACAGAAATTTTGCTAAGTGTCTGATTTGCAATAATATTTTTTAATCTAACTGATATTTTGACAAACTTTCAATTTGTAAAAATATATTTTAGCAGAACAAATATTCTCTAAGAAAGTATTTTTTGACAAACTATTAAATGTTTATAATGAATGCCAGACATCTTATATACTGATAGACCAATATCCCATTAATAATAGGGTCATTCCATGAGAGTGACAGTTGCTATTTCTTTCTCTATTTAAGATATAAACTGGTTATAAAAAACTTATATTGTCCTGCAATTATGTACTAATATACAGTCCCGGCCAAAAGTCTGAGACCAAAGCATAATTTAATGGATATATTATCTAACAGACATAAACAACATTGTAGCTAATTATATCATTGCATACCATTGTCTAGGATGTAAGATACATATCATATGCTTTTTTTAGAACACTTTGGAACTTCCAAGAAAAACAGTCTGCTATTATCTGTACATTGTGACAGTCATTATTTGCATGCAATGACTGAGTTAACACCTGTTCAATGCTCCAAAATTGTTGTGCTCAAGGAAGAAGGGTATACTGAATGCCAAATAGCAACTCGTATTAATGTATCCAAGACTGCTGTGTACTAGACTATTGTTAGACATTGTACTACAGGCACCTATTCCTCCTTGGCCAGGTCTGGTCAGCCACAGGTAACCACTCCTCAGACTGATCGTCTAATACATTGGCATGCTACTTCTAATCCAGTGTGTTCATCCATGTTTATCTGCTCCCAGGTACCTGTGGCTGTGAGTACCAGGACTATCCAGAGGTGTCTACAAAAGGAATTCGGCCTGTGTGCATACCACCCTGCCAAAAAAACAAAATTATCTGCAAAGAATATCAAAGACTGCATCAGGTTCTGCAAGCAGCATGAAAATTGGACTGTTTAACAGTGGAAGAATGTGATGTTTTCGGATGAAACAAAGATTAAACAGTTCTCCTCCAACTTCCCAACTGTTTTCCGGCCTAAAGGACAGTGCTACAATCCAAGGTACATGGCACCCACCATCAAACACTGTCCTTCCATCATATTTGGGGAGCAATTTCATGCAAAGGTCATGGCCCTCTGTGGCTGGCACCTCCTGCATCGACTATAAACACTGCTGTCTATCTCACCATCCTTCAAGCAAAGTTCCCAGACTGGCTTGTACAAACTGGTTGCCAAATACTATAACAGGATGGTGTGCCATGTCACACAGCTAGGATTGTGAAGAATTGGTGCAATGACAACAGTGTGGTACTTCTTCCAGACTGGCCTGGCAATTCTCCCGATTTAAATCTGATTGAAAATTGCTGGGATGACTTAAAGAGCAAGTGGCTGAACTGAAACCCACTTCTAGAGATGTTTTGTGCTACAAAATTAAATTTGCATGGACTCAACACATCAGTCCTCAATATTGTGCTAATTTGGTCCATTCAATGCCACAAAGGATCAAGGCTGTCTTGAATGCTAAGGGTCAACATAATAAATATTAATTATATAGACTATTACAACATATTTACATCATGATATACATTGTGGTTGCATTTGTTTATGTCTTATAACTCTTAGATAATATATCTGTTAAATATCCATTAAATTATGCTTTGTTTATGTCTTATAACTCTGTTAGATAATATATCCATTAAATATCAGTTAAATTAAGCTTTGGTCTCAGACATTTGGCTGGGACTGTAAAGTTATACAATACTATATATAAATATTACAAACAAAAAAAATTTACATGATATTATTGTGTAATATTCAATAGTAATAATACAAGTATAGTTGTTAGTATTAATAATACTTTATAACATTTTCTGAAAACCCTGTCTTTGACCAGAAGGAAAGGTATTGCAACACCATTCCAACTCTAAGATAGAAATTGAATAGATTGTGATTTGTACTATTCATCCTTTTCAGCTTCTTTTTGCATTTAGAGAGACAATCTTTTGTTATAATTCAAAATATGTTTTTGCCAAGCAAACCAGTTTTAATAATAATAATAGTTGATTAAAATTATATATAGGATGTAAGTCAGCTCATCCTTAAGTTAACTCATCCTTAAGTTAAATCATCCTTAAGTCAACTCATACTCAAGGTATCTCAGTCATCCTCAAGTCAATTTGTCATCAAAACATGTTTAAATGACTTATTTTTGTATTGTATGAAAATTTTACTCAATGTTTTGGATTTTTTATCAGAAATTACTTTTTTAGTTATTTTAGTTTATTAATACATGAACATATTATAGTTATTCTCATATATATAAAGAAAATCTAGATATCACATTATACTTTTCTCACTTTAAGGAATCTAAAATTAGAGTAAAGTAAAAGTGTATGTTTCATATCAATAAATAAATAATTTGTAAAATATAAAAAAAAACTTTTGTTTACCTCTGTTATGACTAGAAGACATATTTTACAAATTCTTGTTAGTTACACATATGTAAGAATTTTACAAATTTTAACTGTATTTGACATTATGTGTTCATATAATATAATAAATAGATATTTTATGCATTATATACTGAATATCTACATATATCTATAATAATAAGTTGATTCTGAATCTATAATCTACTACAAGATTTTTGGATAATCTTTTGCCAGGAAATTATGCAAATAATCTACTCCTGACAAAAATAGATAAATTTTGAATATATATAAAATAAACCACTGCTTTCAGAGTTTTAAGCAGAATGTACAATTTATTATGATTTTTTTTCTTTTCAGACTTAGACAATAGAATGATAGTGCAATGATATGTTAATTATAATTAATATGTCATACATTCCTAAACACAAAAAAAGGTTACATGCACATCTGACATTTTTGTATGAATTGAATGAAAAATAAATAACATGTTATTATTTTTTAATAATTATATATAATATGTTAACTTTGTACTTATGTATGTACATATAATATTACATTAAATATTTTACTAATTATTTTAAACATTTCCATAACTCATTCATATTTATTTATTATATTTAATTCATACATTAATTAATGTTCTGAACAATCTTCACTGGAATGGCTAATGGGGTTTTGCTTTTTAATAAAATAAAATACCTATGTATGCAAAAACTGAAATCGAATCATAAATATGGTTTAATTACTGTTCCACAATTGACTTGAGGATTAGTTGACTTGATACCATATACCATATATATATATATATAATTTTGTTATGTTTTTAAATTAATTACAAAATAAATAATTTAGTTTTATAAACCTCAGAATTGCCTAAAATGTAACCCCTATGCTTTTAGCCTATGTGACATTCTATCTATACAGGATTCCCGCAGTCTTGGAATGTCATGGAATTGAAAAGATGGCTAAAATGTCCTACAATTGTCCTGGAATTGAAATATTTGTCCTGGATTTTTTTAATAATTACTGACAAATATCAGAGTTATTTTTCTATATGTCAAGTTCTTTTTTATTGTATAAAATTGAAAAATGAAATTAGAAATTTATTCTATTCTATTCTTTTTAAGTTATAATAACAATGAATCTAAAACATGAACTTGTGTGTTGATGAACATTATTCATATAATTCTATGTTATAATTGTATGAAGACTTTTTGTGGTGCACTATTATAATTATACCTATTACTTTTATTCTTTTATTTTCATATTCATAAATTAAATAAATGTGATTAGGGATTTGCCCAGCATAAATCCTTGTCTAGTTGTTCTGAGGTCTCCAAAATGTTTAAATCCATGTTCCCCAATAGCATCATAGCCTCTCGATTTACTTTGGGAAGTAATAAGGCTTCCTATATAATTAGTTATGGCTTAGCCCCTTACTTTAAGACTCAGTTACTACATTAATTAAAAGGTCAGATGTTCACAACTTGTTATGCTGAAGCATTCAACAAGATTTGTAAGGCAAATCAATGTGATATTCATGTTTCATTTTTCAACAACCAAGTTAATCAAGCTTGTCTGAGGTATCTTGGTTCAAAATTTCTTGGCCATTCCATTACATCCAATATAAAAGAAAGTCTTGTGAGTGTCCATTCTCAGTTAGATGTTTCAGAGAACATGGTTCAGTGGGGAATTAATGGCCCAAATGTCAATTTGGCTGTTTGGAAGGAAGTGTTGAAGTTAAAAAATAAAAGTAATCCAGCTTTGTTAGATATTGGCTGCTGTGGATTGCATGTATTACATGGTGCATACAAGTCAAGCCAGGCTGCAACCTCTTGGTTTGTGCAGAAGCTTCTGAAATCTGTACATTCATCATTTAAGGAGTCACCTGCTAAGCGGAACAATTTTATTCAGGCAATTAAAATCAATGATGATGCACACTTTCCTAGGCATTTTTGTTCTCATAGGTGGCTTGAGAATGGACCAGCCATAGACCAGTGCTGCCACTCTCTGCACTACGTTTTTTTAATTTGTGTTATTACACTATTATTTAATATTCTGTACATTATTTTTTTAAACAATGTGTATATTTTTTATGGCCTATAATTACTACTCATGTGCGTCCCTCTTTTGAGCCCCTCGTAATGCAATACCCTTGATTTAGTTGATACAAAAACAGACTGTTGATTTCTTTAAATGCAGACTTTAAAACCATAAGTGTTCAGAAGCTTGTGGCTTGCGGAAATGTAATAACTGTACCCTAACTTCTTCTTGAAAGAGTTTGATAATTACAATATAATAGCTCAAATATATCATAATTTACATTCACTTTAACTATCTAACGTAGTTATCGGAAGTCAGACACCAGGGGCCCGTTTCATAAAGAATATCACTCTGATAATTATCATTCCAGAATTATCAGCTTCCATACTTATCAGTAGAAATAATCGCGTTTCACATGAATTTATTAGAGTGATA
>JAYRBW010115746.1:0-17585 GCA_036023295.1 Invenusta paracnida
ATGTAACCTATGTATAATTGTTGCGTGATTATGGTTTGCCTCTGATTAATAGAAAAGTATTAAATATGGGTGTTCCATTAAGTTTTCCCCTTAAATACGATTTAATACTAGTACATAATTCCCCGTTTAATTAAAATATTCCCGCGTATTTAATAATTTGAATTTGGCGGCACACAATCTCACGCACACTTCAATCTGGCGCAGTTTTGTTTAAATAGACAGAAATACGCGCGCGTCTCTTATATACTGTTACAGCCGTCTTATTGGCAGGCGCTTGCTAGAGGTTCGCGGGTGAGGTGCGTGGGTTATGTGCGTGAGTGAGGGAAAGGGGGAGTGGAGTCGTGGCACAAACTTCTCTACTACTCAGTTTTTATTAATCAATGAGAAGCCGCATAAATAATGACAGTCACATTTCATTTTCAAAATTAAGTTTTTTCAATTCGTTTGGATTTAGCGACAATTTGAGCGAGAACAACATATTATTAGGTACAGATCTTATGGCATGCTATGTTTATATTGTATTAATTGGTTTGAATGCTTGCAACATTTAATTAGTAAGTCTAGATAATTATAGTTCCACTGATGGTCATTATAGCCAAGAACAGAACGAAAACCAATAAAGAATAAATAAACAAAGTAAAGAATAAACAGAGAGTTGACTGCAAAATATTTCGTGTATATATATCTGAATCATTTTATTAATTTTACTGGTAAAGACAATTTAATATGTACAATTCGCTTTTAATATTTGAAAGAGATATGAAATAGTTCCAAAAAGCATGTTATGTACTACTTTTCGTTTTCTAACTTTATAAGTAGTACAATAAAATAAAATATGAAATAAAATGTGAAAAATATGAAAATTAAAAAAATTAAAAAATATTCTATATACACCTTTTTGTATGCTACATTTGAATACTTTCCATAAATAAATGTATAAGTCATTACAAACAATATTTTTTATATAAAATGCAATGATGCATGGGTGTCAAATCATACACTGCATTAATTCGTATAAATGTTTTGGTGTAATTTACAAAATATTCTAAGTAGTTCTAAATAATAATTTTGAAATAATATATTGTTTCATTCAGAAGATTACGGTCACAAAAAATATTACTTTTATTATTAATTATAAACATTAAAAAACTGTTCAGTTTTAATGTATCCATTGACAAAATTGTCACATCAGTTATATTGGAAAGTGGTACATTGAAGCAGAGTATTGATATATATTTGGTTTTAATAAAATCCTTCTGGAAAGAACGCAGGACGGTGTATACAAAATGCTGGATTTAACAACAGTCAAATTGTTTCTATTAATAATATATGGCAAGAATTTCGGCCATTACTTATTCGAATATAAAAAATAATTGACATTAGATTAATGCCAAATGGTGCCTAACATATTTTTAGAAATATTAATTACAGTTTGATGCATTTGAGAATCTTGATTGTCTTCAATGACATTGAATTATTAAATAATCTTATTCTGCAACAAATGCAGTTTATTGCTCATAAATAGTTGTTATGTTTATTAAAAAGGCAAATAACGCTCCTTTCTTGTTATTATTTTACATTTAAATATACTTTTAAAGAAAACGAAGATGGCGAAGGATGAAAAATAAACAACGTATATAATTAAATAAAAGTATATGATATAATGAATAAATGACGTCATTAGTAATATCATAACTACCTATTATATAAAATTATGTATTATGAATAAACTTATTAAAATTAAGAGTTAAAATGGACTTTAGAGAAATAATCAAATTGTTTACGCTTTTGCATAGCAACCACCTTGGAGTCGCTCTGTGTATGAATTACTCTATGATGAAAACTGTTGATAAAATTTCATTTCAATTTGAAGCTCAGTAGTTTCGATAGACTGGGTACCAAGCCTAAGTGCACTGGGTGTGTGGTATTTATCGCATATTATGTTCATCACGTACGTATAGATATTATTTATGATATTTATTTACAGATATTTATTTATTATAATATTTTTACAGATATTATAGCATGATCAGATGCTATAATTTAATCTGTTTGACATTTCACATGGGAATATTCTTCATTACAACAATGAAGTTCGTTGCCCAAGTTTTATGTAAATCTTATATTGAGTTAAGACTTGAGAAATTCAGAAAACATGGCTTCGAAAAATAGATTATATATATTTTATTACGTACCCAATTAGAAAGAGATTAGATTATCTATTCTGCTATAAATTTAAGCATGTCTCTAAATTATATCACTTACATGAAAAATGTATTATAAAAACAATCCTAGTGTTCATTGTGTGGTTTACACCATTATATTTGCGCCAACAAGATAATATATGTATCGGAGACATTACGTTTAACTTCACTGACAGAAAATATACACCAAAGAGAAATTACTTTTTTTAAATTTTAAGTACATTTTCATCAATGCAAGTTTTGTTAAAATATTTTTTGTATAGCCATAACATCATCCTCGATATTTTATTTTTCAGAAGACGAAATAAGATAAATAGAAAATCAATATGACATTAAATCAATAAATTAAAGTAGAAGTTTAAAAGCAAATTACCTATCTGTAGTCTAATAATATTATTATATAAATGTACTCTACCTGTAAGTGATGCAGCAGCCTAAAGGGTGACTCCTTGGCGATACTGGTGGACTTGGGTTTGTAGGCTATCTGTGTGGGCAGAAGTTGGAGTAGAGAGTCAACACGAGCACTCACACCACAGTGTCCACACTCGCCCAGCTCCAGAAGGAGGTCATAGACGCCCGAATCACTCGAGAGGACCTGGCTGGGTAAGGAGGTGTCCTCATCCGTGACAGAACTGGTTGAAGAGGCTGCACCTAGGGAGCTGGCCCCCGCAGTCATGGACGAGAGGTTAGGTGAACTGGTTGAACTCAGATGAGAGCCCGAGAGGGAGGGGAGGCGAATCGTTAATGTCTGACCATCCTAGAGGGAAGAATAATCGATACAAGAATAGATTAAGGATAATTGATGCCGAAATTAATTATTCAAATAATGGATATTCTAATCCATAATATTTTACTAAATATTTTATAAAAACAGATGATCAATGGAACAGTCGAAAAATATAAAAACTAAACATTTCAAACATTAAATAAGTAGTAGTTAAGAATACATTATTAGAAAATAATTGTACACAACTGCGAGTGGTTAGATACGTACATTTTTAGTACATAAAACAAGCAGTTGCGTACAATATTCTAGTAGTGTATTTGAAAATTAATTTAGAAATATGCATTGCCCTCTAGACGTGTTCAGTAAGAAATAGACAAAATGTACAAAATAAGTTTAACATGACTGGTATATATTTCGGCATTTCGATTAAGTGGCTTCGGTTAGAAGCCAAAATACATACTACTTATATTAAACTTAGTTTACACGTCTTTTGGCTATTTCTTACAAAATACATTAATTATTTGAATTTCTATACAACAGAAATTGAAACAATTTATTTATTGATGTGTTTTATTATTTACTTTAATAATAATAAACGGTTGGTTAGAAATGGTCAGAAATGATCATACGATTTTGATCTCAATTTTATTAAATTTCGTGTTATGCTTAACGATGTTAAAAATGTTTTAAAGCCAGGTAAATCTTTATTAACACAAAAAAGTACACAGCCCATGGTTTTTTAAGAATAAAGAGAAACACAAAAGTATAATATATACTATAAGATTTTGAAATAGCAAACTAAACTAGACTACAAGCAGATTCATTGTTAACGGAAAGAAACTAAAAATATATTGAAAGATTTAAAAATCTATTATTTTCGTACCTGGAAACCAAGTCGGCCAATAAGTTGATTGTTAAGGACAATTGCAAGGGTCTTTTCAGGGGTTGAAACTGTCATGGAGGCAAGCTTGCTTGGCACACCTCCATCTCCAACCAGTTGTCGCCAGATCCTTTCCCTTAGACTGCCCATACGTTCGTTGCTATGCGCAATTATGGTAGCAACACCAGAGTCCTCCTTAGAAGAACTGCTGCAACTGCCAATTCCGCCACCGATATTATTAGCACTGGGACTGGGCGCAATGACAGCCGGGGTGGTACTCGACGAGGGAGGCGGAGCACAGGTGGGCACTCCTGAGGAAGTGCCACTGGGCAGTGCCGTAGCAGATGTTGAGGAGGAGTAGGTGGTAGAAGTTGCTGTAGAGATGGAGGTAGTTGTGTTAGCATTTTCGATGTTGAGGATAAGAGTCATCTCCACTCCACGGTAGGTGGCCCCATGCGGAGGGACAGATCTTGACCCAGGGTGCTCCTCCTAAAAGGAAATTAAAGTGATCTTTCTTGTGCAAACTGATTTTTGATAGGATGACATTTTTTTATTTAGTGAAAATTTGAGTATTTCTGGCGTGCTGTGTCTCCTATACCTAAAACTTTTCGTAAAAATGAATTAACTTTAGATTTTTTAGCTGATAGTGTTGTTCTTCAATCCAGAAGATTATTTAAAAATAGTTTTTCTTTAATGTACTGCTATATAATACATGTGATGTTTATTTTTACTGATATAATATATGTACATCTTAACTAAAACAACAAATTAAAGAAAAATATGGTGCCCAATTTAATGCATATTATGTAAATTTAATGTAAATTTGATTTTGAAATGCACTGATGGAATATTGCAATTAAAAAATAATTTTAATATAAATTAATTTAACATTACAATATTACGAACGTATCGTTTAAATTATATTATATTTCAAGAAAACTGGTTTTACACTATTTCAAAAATAAGAAAATTTGACTTTGCTGTGATATGAGAATACTTATATCATATTTTCAAGATAACAATTTTTTATACACTTATACAAAAAGAATGTTTAATTATTTTACTCGTTTAAGAAAAATAGTATACTTTTTCATAAAAATATAATTATACAAATGAAACTTTTTTACTTTTATCCTACTGTAGTTATGCCCTTACCTCGACTGACTCAATATACTTTTGTGTGATGGTGAGCAATCGTTCGATAGCCAAGGCAGCCGGTCGGGAAATAGCGGGTCGGTTGGATCGTGTAGCTCGAGCCAGTACCACTGCAGACAGAGTCTGTCCGGCGTCCCGCAAAGCCGAACTAATACGGCCTGGACTGCTCCAAAGATTCTATAGTGAAAGTCACAATCAATGACAAATAACTTATTAGAAATATACCCCAAAAAATAATATGTATAATACATTATAAATTAATATGTTCAGACTTACGTAAAGTTAGAGATATTGATACAACAAGTATTATTATAATAACTTACAGAAAAGATTATATTTATAATTATAACAAAAAGGCAGATTACAAATTGAAGATAGGTCGTACAGTTTTTTGATAATATAAATAGTTATTGTACCATTTATTGTGTAACACTAATTGAAAATCATAAAATACTCATGGTGAATTATAAATGTTACAAATATTCTAATAATTTCAAGCACAATTAGCAGGATATACAGACATAATTACATGTATGTAATGTTTATAAAATTATCAATTAAAAACAGTCACATAAAAATGCCCTTACCATTGTGTACAGAAATTAATCAATAATAATAATATTATAGATGAAAATCTATTACTTTCTAGTTATGCTCATTTCGCCTGACGATGTAATTTTAATTTTAATATTATGTGTATGTACATAGATGAAAATATTCCCTAACTTTTCTTTTATTCTGTTTAATTCGTGTGATACCATTCAAGCTTTATTACAACTATTAATTTTTAATGTTCGAACTATGATGAAGGCGACGTCACTTTAGAATAAAGAAAATCAGTAGAATAACCTGAATTGAGAACTTTGAACTAATATTATAAATATTTGTTTTATAAATTGCTTATATTGATTAATGTCATTTCTCAACAATAGCATGAAAACATTGAACAAGGGAAGCTGCTATTCTGTTTCCAATTAACCAAATGTAAAAAATACTTTTAGTTTTTCTAATACAAAACTTGGGGTAATTTTTACATATTTGAATTGCCAGAGACTGAGGAGTTATCAATTTAAATCACTATTAATATATGAGACTTATCGACAAAAGCAGAATTGTAATTTTAAGAAACATGTCTATTTGTCTAAAAAATACAACTGGAACAATATTTACCTAGTGCAATACATAATAAATAATTATTTACTAAAATTGCACATCAAAACAGTTGCGTAGTTGTCCTACCTCAAGTCGCTTTTTACAGATGGCAAAGAATCGTTTATGGTGCTGAAGTGGATCCTTCCTCGGTTTCCCAGTCACCTGAGTCCAGCTTACTTCGAGCAGGAGGTTTCGAGCCCGCTCAGCAATGTCCTCACTCGGTGTTTCCAGACAAATATCCCACAAATACTCTAGTCCAGTCAACTCAAACTTATCCATAAACTGTGAAAAGAAGTACTGTGCAGTAAATTTAAATATATAACCTTTTATGTTTTATTTAATTACATATTATTGCAATACAAAGTATTTTTAAACAATCTCAATGTTAGCTTTAGTTATTTGAAAATATTACAATTTAAACATAACTGAATTTATAGCACATGTTTCATTAAAGGTTCTAATCGACAAAATTAATATAAACAATTCATTAAATTCATTATACTTCGATTTAAAACAAGATAATTTCGGATGTGAAAATTATCCATAGATATTATTTTTATACGTGAATTATATTGAAACTTTAAACAAATTAACCATTAATCTATATAATAGCACTCAAAATTCAATGCAATTCAAAACGTGTACGAGATTAAATGCACTTTTTGCTTACCCATTTTTTGTTATTGTTTGTATAAGCGGTTCGAAGCTTTGCTTCATTTGTATTGACACGAACAAAATATTCATGAAAGCATCGAAATCCTAAGAAAACAAATAAATACAGTACACATCATTATTCAGAAATAAAAGGATGTGATTAAATGACAGAATCGTCATAATTATTAAATAAACTGTTAAGAAAGTTTTTTTGGAACCCCTTTAGTATGTATTTTCGACATAATAATAACTTTAAGTTACGAATATAACACTGTAATTATATAACACAATTTACCTGTTTCGCTGTTAATCTTAGATGCTTCAAGTTTTAGAAACTCTTTTGTGAATATTTGATTCTGGGTTTCAGGCTCCAAGTCTAAAATACTTTTCGCAAACCAGTCCATACACACCTTAAAATCAATTTAAAATAAACAAGCAATTAGTTCACAACTTTCCCATATTTTCAATATTGAATATTGAAAGTGTGTATATTTACCTCTCTATCAAAATCTGCTGATTTAGGATTACTAATTAAATTGCTCCATAATTCACGAGCACGCGCCTGCATCAAATAAAGTTCCGCGTGTTTTAGAATGTAGTGTAAGAAATCCAAGTGAACTTGAATATACTAAAATGAAATAATAACAAAAGAGTCAATTATGACCAAATGTATAACCAAATATTTTAATAAATTGTATTACATCTTTATGCTTAAAGCCCAAATCTGCAGTTGACTCAGCATTCAGTGATTCACCGTGATTGGTTACAGCAGCGGTTTCGTATTGTAAGAGAGAATTTACAATCATACGCGTGATATCGTGTGTTTGGTTCATCTCAAAAAGAAAACTCTAAAAAGACATTTAAAAATTCAATTTATAAAATAATACACAAAATATTTTAAAGCATAAGTTGCCAAATAAACTGACCTTCTCCGTTTTATTAACTTGATGTTTAACTAAAATCTTAAGCAATGCCATGAGATGTTGCAGAATGAAGTACGTCAGAGCATTCTGAAATAAAAGAGTGAAATTCGGATTTGAGTAAAATAAAATAAATAATTAAAATAATACAGGTGTGTGTAATAATCATAATGTATGTGTAATTTTTATTGACAAATGTGTCATCGAAGCAAAAATAACAATTTAGTATGTTTTATGTGCATTATGACATGTCTATAAAATAAGAGACACGATTAAACAATAGAGCAAAATGTATATAAATAAAAAACTTAGCAAGGTTCTTGTTTTAAGATGAATGATATATTATATTATTGATCTACGTCGTTGATAATAAATCTTAGAATTTGTAATCATACCATAAAATGTATAACAGCTGATGAAATTGTTTTTATAAAATCGAAAATATTTTACGCATACTAACATTTTCATTTTGTTAACCTTGTACAACTTAGTATTACATAATTACTTGCTTAATAATTATTACTTAAGTATTATTAAGTATTATTATTAATTAATTAGTAAATACTTACATAATACTTACAAACGAATGGTTATCGAAATATAAATAAGTAGAATATTTATAAAAATTATTCATAAATAATGTTTAAATAGCAAAAACGAAATGTGGGAATCATTTCATTGAGATAATTGTACCAGTCCAGCAATAAACTAAAAGCATAACATTTTTAACAATATTGTCATTTTTGTACTTTTAATAAATGGCGTACCCAAAAACTAAAAGCTTTGTTCGAGAGCAAATCTTGTACGTCGATTGTCGTATCTTAATTTAAATATAAATACAGACTTGTTCATTCTTATATAAAACGTTTATAAATACATCTCCACAGATTGAGGAAACATTTAATATGGTGATATTATATAAAGTTTGAAGAATATTTTAAACAAATATGCTATTTACAAAATTAAATTAAAATCCCAATAGATTTTAATAGCGGAATATTATTGATAACAGATGTATATTAGTTTAAATAAGGAAATACACGTATGTAATAACTATCACTGTATCTAATACAGATTTTCTTAATATTAATGTTTAAAAACATTACGACAGATATATTATAACTGAGGTATACTTCAAATATTATACTCTTTGTGATTTTATTATCATGATTACCCGATAGTGATGACAAAAAATAACAAGATTTAAATGCCTACGTTTGATCTATAATAGTAGACCGTGTATAAGCATGCGTTAGCGTTATATGTGTAATTCCTTAAAAACAGAAACAGTAATACTATTTTAAAAAATCAATATTTTGTCGGAACTAGATTTTCGGGATAGATTTTTGGCTTTAAACAACATACATATAAACAAAAACAATGTAAAACTTAAAATAATAACAAACCTACTCTATTATATTTCATCTTTTCAATTTTGTTTTGTGTTAAGTGTAAAAATATATGTTAAGTTATTTATGTGGTATTTATTGAGTTCACAATCACCCCCGGCCCGATTATTACATCAAATTTATGTGATTCATAAAAATTACCCACCCAGCTCCAAAAAACCGTAAAATGTTCATCCCTAAAATCTATTAAAAATGCTTTTTTATAATATGTTGCATATTTTACAGCCTTATTCGTTCACTATATACATAATTATAAGCACTTGTTAAAAGTGGCGAAGATATAATAATATTATAAAATGGTGTGATTTTAGCCTTATTCGCTATTTATATGTTTACTATTATACACACTTATTAAATGTAGAGAAGGTAGGCATATTAATAATATGATTCTATTTTAAGGCATTCCGTATAACCAAATTATATCACATTAGAAAGTAAAACACACCGTGCTAATCACAGTTTTCTTACTTCGTAAAAACAAATTTTAGAACTTAATGCTCCTTCCACTATTAGAAAAGGTTAAAATAATACTATAAAAATGTGAACTTATTATATCTCATGAACCCCAGTTACTAACTTACCTTCTTAATATCCTCGACACACTTGGCAATGTACTCCTTTTTGACGAGGTCCCGCACCGTGGCATTTTCTCGAATGATAGCCAGGTGCTCTTGGAGCGCGGCATCGATGTGACGCCGTGACTCAGTCTGGTGTGCCAGCTCCCAAAGCAAGTCAAGAGCTCGAGGAGCTACTCTGCCTACTTTTCCCTCGCAACCCATCTTACCGATCATCTTTAATAGACGTTCCCGGGTGCGACCTCGGTCCTTTTGCCAGCTCTGTAACACAACAAAGTTAAAAGTTTAAGTAAGCTTTCAAATAATTATTATAAAGCATATCTAACATCGTACTAATAGTTATGATAAGAACTAAATTATAGCAACTGTGGTATAAGCTAACTATAAACCGGTTAAATAAATTAGAGATATTGTATACTATCACACTTGGGTTTTATGGTTTTACTTTGGCCACTTTCTACTTCATCCATCTAGCAACAATCATTCTGCAGGCTTAATAACCTACCTATAAAACTCCTTCCATTTCACGTTGTCATTGAATTCCAATCAGTATTTTTGTTAAAATTTTAAAAATTGTATCATATATAATATAAATTGATCAAAACAATATAGCATAATAATATAATGAAACAAAGAATAGCAAAATATAAATATAATCAAGCAAACAAAATTAATTTTTAGAATTAATAATTGTTTTACAATTTATAAATGTTTATGTTTACTAAACAGTTTTACATTATTATATAACTACTGCTCCTAACGCAATTAAATGTTATAATCAATAATATTATTGTTAATAATGGTTCAGAAAAATATTATTAAAAATAAAGTTTAAAAATATGCCCAGCTTAAAAAATGCCAAATATGCAATTTATTAAACTAATAAAAATAATGTTATATTAAAAAAGTTGAAGGACTCCGCAGCATACGGAGAAAATTAATATAATAAGAGTATTGACCTGTGCAGGAATTTTTATAACTAAAATAAAAAACATGAACATTTTTTAAACATATTTAGAACTGAAAAGGTGCATTTACACAAGAGATATATATTGTATCTTTTCATTCTCAAAATTGCAACACCTGTAGGTCATTAACGTTACTTTAAATGAAAAACCCCTTTTTACAAGATAATGGTGTATTATGCATACTGACCTCTTTAATCAACGTGAAGAAGTGAGTTAACTGTGACTCATTGAAACGTGTAGCAGCGACTGCCGCAAACAAGGAATGGATATTATCCACGGCGATACTTGTCTGACCATCGCGCATTGCCCACAACTGACTAATCTCGTCAGCGGTTACACGTTCACCCAATGTACTAAACAGTTGCTTCAATTTAATACTGTATTGCGCATTGTCCAGGTTAGCTAAAGAATAAAAAGTAGGAAGAAATAAAAACATCAGTAATTGTCAAATTTCATAACTATCTCAAAAATGCCTCTTTAATGAAATCACTCATATTATTTATATTTTTGGTCATTTTCACTTAATCAATATTACTGCTGGCCAGTATAATTATATTAAAATTGTAATCAATTAAAACGTTAACTATAAAGTAAGTATAACTACAATAAGCATACATATAACTTTAGCCATTTCCACGACATACTAGGTGAGAAGTTATACTGACGGAATGAATCTAATTTCACATTAAAATAATTCATTGCATTTTATTTTTGCATTATTCGATTTAAAAATGGATACAATAGAAGTTTTTAACTATATAATATAAATAAAAAAGTTGTAGCCAATATTTAATTTAAACCAATTGATAACAGTTGTTTCCCAGTGAAGTTTCCACGCAAACAAGACTGACTTTGTTTTCGCTGGTGAGTATTTACAGCATGCAATAACACTTTATACTTACAGCTCTTTGGTTTTAAACGAAAACATTAAATTTTTTATTTAAATAATTTATTTTTAGTCAACCAAGTCTAACCCATTGAAAGAAAATAGTGATAGTCGGGGAAGCTGTATTTTTCGAAATTTGTTTTTAGCTCAATTTTCATAATACAAGATCCTCTCTATCTACTAGAAAATTTGAAGTCAGCTTAAGAGAAAATTAATTTTTCAACTTTCCACTACTTACACATAGCCTTCTCCAACACACGATGTTCCCGGATCCAGGTAAGCAGGCGGTCCAGAGGGAGTGCCTGACGCCGCTTATTGGCTGATGAGTCCTGGGCCAGCTCGAGCTGTTGTGTCACCTCCTTGAGGGCAATCATTCTAGAATTGAAGTGAGGAGAACCGAGCATCTCGAGTAAGGTGTTCAGACACATTTTGTCCACTGTGTCAACCTCACTCAGCGGTGTAGATGATTCTTTATAGGGCAGGTTGATGTAACGCTGCTGCATTAGTCTGAGGCTAGTCAGCAGTTCGAATACGCGGTTTGTCTAAAATGTTACCAAAATAATAGAAAACTATTAATAAATAAAAGAAAATTCAGAATAAATTTATTAATTTAAAAAAGCTTTTGATGTAACTTCACATCACAGGTAATCGTGGTCATGGTCAAAAAGGATAGAGTAAAAATAAAATACTTATATACAGAGATGAGCGTCAATGAACAAATTGAGTAAGAGACATTATAAAATAAATAAATATACAAAGGAATAAGTTAACATCATTTAATGGAATTAATAATACATTTGGCTGCACTGCCACTAACATTAAAAAATTCAGCGTTTAAATTGAAAGAGTTATCTTTATGGAGATTAATAAAAGCTTCGTGAACAAGTCTAATGACCACAATTACATAAAATTGAAAAAAAATTAAAATCAATGTTATGGTTACAATTAATAGAATGGACAGTAAGACCGTTATTGAGATTACAATTAACAATAGCTGACCTTTGTACTTTAACACGGGTGGATAGGCTACGCCGACTCTAACTAAATTAAAATGTACCACAATCTTTGAGGAGAATTTTATACATACTTACTTTAGATTTGACTTTAGGAATATTCGAGACACTATTAAATTTGATACACATTTTATGTTTAGCAGCTATCATAGATATTTTGTTTTATCTCGCAGTCAATGCGACAGCGAGACATAAGCGGCAATGTTTGAAATATCCTAAAGAATAATACAATTTTTTTAAACACGTTCTCACTCTAAGCTTGAAGTCGTCTTCACCGAGACTTTTCATAACTTGAATAGCTCGATCCATTGCAGGACTCAGGTAGTCAGAAACAATATTGTCAGTGAGGTAATCGGCACAAAGCCCAAACGGATGCAAGAGAACGGCAATCTCCTGAAATATATATAAAAATGAATTACTTATATATACATACTTAAATTTTAAAAGTTAGTCCAAAGAAACGTTGTTTCTTTAATCTATAAAATCTAGATATTTAGTGAGAAGAACTCACGTTAATTCCCAACGACTCTGATGCAATCAACCGCCGAAAAGATTCGAAACCTTGATGATAAGCGAAACAATTTATTACATCGCATAGAAAAAAGTTATCGTCCCCGAAGGCTGCAGGGTGTTCCAATTCTTCCTCCCAAGTAACAGGCTGACGTCTAAAAATCGAATGAAAACAAGTTAAATATTGTTTGTCGAACTATTATACATATTATATTAAATTGTTTGAAGTAAATATCAAAATACGACTTTCAATATATTAGCCGAACATAATAATATTATGTATGTTATTATTAGTACACAGTACTTTCTAAGTACTGAGAATAATTTCAAACAATTCTTTAAAGACTTGGTTTGTATACGTGTGTGTTTTATGTTAGGTAGATGGGTTTACATAAAAATAAAAACGGTAACTCTTTTTAACGTTAATTTTCGTACATTTCTTAATTGTCATGAAATTTAAAATTTTCCATTACGAATTAAATACCAATTATTCAATATATTTTACAAATTCAATCAAATGAAGAAAACCCCTATTAATATATTAATAATATTAATATAAAGTTGTTTAATTTCTGTTTAATATACATTTCTAATCAATTGCGAATAAGGTTATTGAGCAATAATTTTGATATTTTGTTTAAATCAAAAGCATTATAAATTCGTGATTATTAAACCAAGCCCAAAATAAAAAAGATAAAACCATTTTTAATTTTATAAATATATGCAGTAATCTACTTAACAGTAGTACACTAAAAATATCTGAATAAATAAACTAAATAAAATACTCACTTCCCAGAAGTTAGTGAAGCGGGTTTCTCTTTGTCTTTGTTTTTAACATGAAAAGATGACTCTGGATTAAATGCTGTAGAGAGAAGAGACAAATAATCTGACGGGAATGGTTCCTGTGCTAATAAAACAGCTTCTAGTTCAACCAAAAGCTCCACCATATTGTGTACTCCTTCCTGAATGTCAGCTGCCCAGCGATTTACCGCGGATGACGTTAATAACTAAAACATAAAAAGCATTGTGAGAAATTATACGTTTTCATACGAGTAACAATTAAGCAATTGATATAATACGAGTATCAACAAATATAATGTTAAATATAAAAATTATTATATTATATTTTAATTAATATCAATCTGACAAAAAAATGCTAATGGCATACTAAATTAGATCTTGACATCGTCTATGTATATAGGTAATTATTATTTCAAAGTCACTGTTTGATAAAAATCAAGGGCATTTATTTTTAATTGAATTTTTTAAACATAGCAAGAAAAAGGGTTTATAATGAAAATTGAACATTTTCTTTGTTAAATTTTTTAATTTGTTATTGATATTATCAACAATAAGTAATAATAAAAGAAACTTAAGTTTACTTTGGTAAAACACTCTTTCATACAGACTCGCAAAAAGCGCAAGCAGTCTGGGTTTGCTTCAAGAGCAGGGAGCCCAGCCTCTCGACAAAGCGCAATAGCAGCACTAAGACAACGTCCCAAAGACTCCTCACGTCGATATGGAATGTTCCACTGCTCAGTGAATACACGACCTTCAAGTTCAATAAGGGCCGGCACCGGGAAGCCAAGCTCGGTGTTCATAAAACCACCATTACCTCCATTAGGATCGTTCTCAGAAATTGCGATCTCAGTGCCGATTTGCATAACATCGGTTGTTTGAGTAATGGAGGACACTCCTGAACCCACTTCCACAACAGCCTATTGAGGGTAAAAATAGACAATCATAAGCAATAATAATAACAAAAATAAACTATAACGTATAGAAATGTTATTAACTGTCGAAATTTCATGTTTAGAGATTGATAGTTAATTTTTCATGACCAAGTCAAAATTCAATAAAGAACAAATTGGCTAAAATAGTCACTATACTTATTATAAGTATAATTAAATAGATTTAAAAAATACTTTCTGTATCTTACCTTAGAACTGAGAAAAAGATCAATTTTATATAGCCTATTATTACTAATAAGTTAGAATATTGTTGAAAATGAATATACTATATACCACCTTGGATAATAATATATAATATAATGTGTAATTAAATAAAGTTCAATGAACTGTCATTTAATAAGGTAAAATGATCTTGCAAAAAGACTATTTAAAGATAAGTAATAGACAAATATTTAAAAACATATTCAGTTGGAATATTAAGACTTAATATCTCAAATTAAATACATTCAATAGAATAATGTAAATTTTAACCAATATAATAACTCATGTCAAATGTAAATTGATGTGTAAATAAACTGTTTAGTATGAGACTTTAATAAGAATATCCAGGAAGTTTAAAAAATGCTATGTACTGCGATTATGTCTTTATATTTAGTCACCACATTCATATATATATATCTTTTAACAAAATAGCCTAAAGTAAACAAAGATTTATTTCTATTTAAGATTAATAAACTAAATAAAATCATATGCTATATAATATATATTTACATAATTATTACATAGGTATAGGCTATATAAGTATGCACAAGTTTTATAAGGGAAAATTAGCTTACATAATTATCTTGTGGCGCTGGCAATGGGTAGACTTCATTAGAATTGTCACTTACTAAATAAGACAAAGCCTCATTGATGTCATTATTCCCTATTCTCAGGGCTTCCCGGACTTCTGATTCATCTGGGAAACCCATTGCCTTGAGCTGTTGGACATGCTCCTCATTGACATCCATGCTTTCAACCTAAAAACTTAGGAACTGGAAGAAAAAAGTGTTTAACATATACATTCTACAAAAAATAAGATAGTAAAGATATAGGGATATCTATTTTGTACATGTATTATATCTACAATTGACTGTTAAAGTTTTTCAAATGTGTAATGTCACTCATCTATAAATAATAGGAAGTTTCCTCTTATTCAGTTATTGACTTACAATGATTTAATTTACATTTGGTTTAAATTGCAAAATAGAACTTTTCTTTTTGGAAAATAGTGTTTAATAATAAAACAAAATTTCAAACAAAGTGCATGCATAGTCTTCTTTATTAGCAGTTTTTTAAACCTCTGCATTGTGTCAGTGTGTAAATTTATTTCTACCTCTTGTTAATATCCTTCAAAGTTTATAAAACTAAAAAAGACACAAGTAAATAACATTTCAAGCAACAAGCCCCCAAATAAATGCATAACAATGCCATTGTTATGTGACAATTACTTTAATTTTGCCTTTCTGCATCAAAATATTTATTTATATCTGTTGTCTGTGGATTGTCCAACTATAAATAACTCTTGTTTGATAGATTGGCTTTTAAATTGCAAATTTTGTAAGATGCAATTTTAATATTTATTATAATACTGCTGAATATGAATATTCTATTCCAAAGACAGGCCTAAGTTCGAAAACATGTAGACTTGTTACTGATTAATACTGATTAATTATGATTCTATTCTTATAATAAAAAAGTTTAATTTGATATATTAAATGTAAAATAGTGTTTTCATTGTGAATGTATAAGTCTAAATGTTGCATAACATTCACAAATTCATATCATTGATGAATTTTAAATTTCCAATCATTTGCTAACAGTACTATGTATTTTTTGTGAAAGGTATGGCAGTGTATGAATTTTCCAACAGCATATATCATATATGAATGGAATATTAAATGCAGATTACTATGGCTAGAAATTTTATTCATGTACCATAAAAACTATTGGAGGATAGTAAAACAAATCAATATATAATAGTATTTCAATTGAAAACATTAATCTTTTAAATTTACTAACACAAAACATTTAAATTAAGAAAAAAAATCATTTTCAGAAACTATAAGTACCCTTGGTGAATAAATATATCAAACATTTTAATTTGATATCAACATTTTATTAAATTTTCTAACAGTAAATTAATAAATAATATATCAAATATTTTAATTTAATTTAAAAGTAACTGTCATTTAAATTTGCCAACTGTATATGTATCATTGTCAAATAAATATATCAAGTATTTTATTTTGAAATCAACTGATTTTAAAATTTAACAATAGTATGTACGGTTGGTGAAAATAAAAAATTATTGTATAGTTAAAAGGTTTAATATTAATATTCAAAAACAATAAAGTAAGGTAGGATGAATCTGGAAGGGGTGAATCTGGAAATACTTACATTATTTAACTTTGAATGGATGTAACTAAAAAACTAAATAAGTCTTATTTCTAGGTTATAATGTGTCATTTTTAAGTTTTAGTCTCTAAACTGACAAGAAAAATATTTATTTAAGAATTGCTATTATAACCATCTCTCAAACTTTTAGCATCATATGGTTTTAAATCATAAAATTATATTGTTTAGTATCTATGACATTAGTACTCTCAAAATCAACAACAGCATGGTTCATAGACCCTAAATGTGGTAAGACATGTCTTAAAGTATGGGGCGAATCCAGAACATAGTTAAAGTTGCAGTACTTAGTCTTACCTAATTTCAAAAATACAGGGGTGTGATTACAATCCAATAGAAAAACCGGAAACAACTATATAGGGCGCATGGCTACGCGGAATACTTCAC
>JAYRBW010115757.1:0-17584 GCA_036023295.1 Invenusta paracnida
AAAGCACTGACTGGGATCAATGTTTACTATGATATAGTGGAGCCATATAGGGGCATGGGGTCAAGGGGTGAAGCCCCTTGTCAGGGACTTATGGGTTGCTGAAAATGTTTTTATTTAAAAAGGGTATCTTTGAAATGCAGAAATTAATGACATAAAGCCAAAAGTAGCACACCTATACCATATAGTGATTGTGTAGTTAAATAAAACATTATTTAAGGAAAAAATTATTTGCAGAGAACCTTGACAAATAAAAAAATACTATTCACCAAGAATGATTCTCAACAAATAAACAAAATTACTATTTTTCGAGAATGAAACATATTTTTCCAATACATTTAAATATAACATAAACAATTTAATTATTAAACTCTCAAAACAGAATAACATTTACAATCAGATGAACATTTTGAGTCTACAATTTCAATGAACAATTTTTTTAAATCTACATACATTTCTTTATTATTAAGCCTGACAATTTCATTATTTATGATGTGAAATTTATGTGTCATTACTATGTGACTTCATTTTTATTGCACAATAACTAATATCAAGTTATGAAATTCCATCAAACATAAATACTATGTCATGTAAATTATTTTTAATGTACAATAACAAATATTGAGTATCACAAAATTTTGTCAAATATTAATCATATACATAGATATCAGCTCAAATTTTCCAAGACCTGAAATTGCACTGACCATTTTTTTAATATTTATAGCCAATTGCAAATTTTGGTACATGTTACAATATATTTTACAAGCATGATTATTCACTATATATTATGTGTAGCTAAAAAGAAAAACAAATACCTGCAGTCATGTATTAGTAAGAAATAGCAGATAGCAAGAATATACTATAATGACATATATATTATCTGAATATATAACCAATAATATTCTTCATTCATATAATTATACTAAAATGTTTAAATTACATCAAAAATCATTCTTGGCAAATAGTAATTTTGTTTATTTGTCAAGAGTCATTCTTGATGAATAGTAATTTTGTTTAATTGTTGAGATTCTCTGCATATAACAATTACCTTATTTAATGTTAAACAAGATACAAAAAAGTCTAATACAGAAAACTTAATAAACATTAGGCTAGTCATTAAGTTCTTAAAATATAAGATATATTATATCAGAGATACGTAAATGTACATAATGATTGTGTAGTTAAAAGGTGCGTTAAATACAACATTATTTAATGTTATATATGATATGAAGAAGTCTAATACAGAAATCTTGATAGACATAGGCTAGTCTTTAAGTTTTTAAAATATGGAGGGGTAGGAGGTAACTGATAGTGATGGCATATTTTTTTAAATCCTGCAATCTAATATTTAAAATGACTTTTATAACTATAAGCCAGATTTCTGGCAAGTCAAAAAAGTGCAGCAGCTATGCATTATGCCAGCACTGATTGCTTAATATTGACTAAAGAATATTGAGAAAAGAAATCAATGATAATAAATGGAGACACCTATGGCTATGCCATGGGGTAGAGCACCTATGTCTTATGAACAACTCTAATACACTATAAAAGATACTCTCTAAAAAAAAGTTATGACCTGTTACTTATACCAATATTGTGTTGATCCTGAAGTAAGATATCGGAAATCTTTTTTTAGGCACATAAATTATTTTAATTATTTTGTGTAAATAAAGAAAACAAGACAAATACAAAAAAGTATATTAATATTATAATAATAATCTATTGAAGTTTCAAATACAAAAAAAGTATTTATCAAATTTCAAAAAGTACATTTAAAGTATCAAAGTGATCAATCAACATTGTAATAATGTTGAATCCAGTAGGTATATTAGATTCATGAACACATTTTCTTTATACACCTGTCTCCACATGAACGTGGAGACTTTATACACCTGTCTCCACATGAACGTGGAGACTTTATACACCTGTCTCCACATGTAAGTAGGTGTGCCACAGACTATAAGATGTTCCATGCATTGCCCAATACTTCATCTTTGTGTTCCCCAGTTGCCCTCCAGTATTATTAAATTAGTAAATATTTTTTCTTCATTAAATTTTGTCTTGTTTTCTTTATTTACACTAAAAATAATTACAAATAATTTACGTGCCTAAAACGAAAGATTGCCTAATATTTTAGCTTAACTTTTAATATAAGATTTATTAATACCAATTTTTTTAATTAACTATTTTACATATTGAAATATGTGAGATGGCAATTATATCCATTGGTAATGTAGCAATTTTATGTGGTTACCACATTGACAATGATCCATTTTCAAGTGGTTAAATAGTAGTGTTGCTAAATAGTAAATGTAGGGTGGTGCATGTAATGAGTAAGTGTGTTCCTATAATTTTATTTTAGTAACAATTTTATGAATATAAATTATATTTATAAATCCTAGTAATACTCTTATAGTATTATGCAGGGCACAAGTGATTTCTTGTTTATCGGTTTCAGACGGAGTACACTTTCAGATAGCTGAGTTGAGTACATAGAAAAAAAGTTTGGCTTTTGTTAATTTTTGACTAAATATTAATAACTGATAAATAAAATTTATTAGTTAAAAAAAACAACTATTTAACATAAATTGAGTATCCATTCTATGAGTATGGGTTAACTTCATTTTTACAGATAAATATTTAAATATAATAAATAAATCGAAATATCACTTAAAGTTACTGATATCTCCAAGTTTCCCACATTAAATTATTTTTTGCAGTTTTTATTTTATTAAAACTTGATTTAACAAAATATTCATTTATTTTAATTATTTTTTATGTTTTATATATATATTTTTATATACATATATATTATATATCCATATTAATACTATTAAAACTAAAAGCTGCGGCCGCCTGCGGCTGCGACCACACCACGATTATCAAGAATCTCTTCAATTATTAGACATATTGTTTGTATTTAAACATAACGTGGTCTAATAATTGAGAAGATTATTATAATCAACAGAAATAAGATATTGCCTTATTCAATTTATTACTTATGTTTTTAAACAAGTTAAATGTTCAATTTTTTTCTTCTAAAATATTCTTTTTGTTTTAAATGTATTATTACTTGATTAAACTGTCATTTTTGAATTACAAAGACTAGACCCTATGAGTCACCATTTAGTAAGAATTTTTTACAGAGTATTCATGTACGTCATGTTCTCATGTACTCAGTGTTTTATATACCAACCAACTGAGCAAGTTTTTTTTTGATGGCATTGTCACGGACGAGGTATTTTTTAATTACAAATTTTATCACGGATAAAAGTAGTCACAAAATTTAATCCCAGATAAAAGTACAGTATAGGCTAGGCCCTTGCTCTATGATATAAATATTCAGAGCTAAATAAATATTCAATCATACATATTTCTGAACAATTATTATATTTTTGTACATAATGCATGAATCTTGTCTTTTTTTTTTGAGAGAGTTTTTGGTCAAAAATCCGGGTAAACAAAATATTAATTGCACACTGCCTTATAGCAACTTCAGTATAGACATAGTTATTAATTAAATAGTATTACTATTACTATTACTAAATATTAATTATTTATGAATGATATTGATAATATTATTATCAATATTAAATAATTAATTAATTAATATGTTACTAATAATAGACTCTTAGTATTGCTAACCATTCGGTGGAGTTAGATAAATGACTGGTATTTACTAAAATAGTATTAATAACATGTTTTTACGATTTTACGTAGTAATAATAATATAGCTTTGTATATATTATATACAAATTTAATTGCATACCTATTGGTGTCAATAAAGCCTTTAACATACGGTAATATTTAAAATATGTTGCTACATTCAAGGTTGGCTTTCAGATTTTTAAATAATTACTTAAAACAATAAATTAATAATATTGATATTTCCGAAATAGCATATAATAATCTATAAGAGCTTCTTTTAATATATGTACTAATTATTGTATTTGAAATATAAATAAATTATTAACATTTTTTTATACCCACGTTTATTCAAATTTCAGTGACAATGAATTTTCTAAATTAAAAAACTTTTTACAAAAGTGGTTAAATATGATACCGTCAGCTGGAAACAAGTAAAACTTTCCGTCAACCTGCTTTTAAGAAAGATAAAATTACCAGTGGCTTATAATAAGATTTTCGACAATCTCTACTAAATATTTCTGTTCACTTTAATTTCTCTTTCAATTGGAGATCACCCCATTTACATAAGTTGAACATGCTCTGACTGACCTCGTGTGCTCAAGAATTGCGAATTGTTAATAAAAATTAAAGCTTGAAGCTGTCGGGCAGATTCCATTCCAATAAGATTTTCGTCGTTCATCTTTTGTAAGTCATTTGTAGAAATTTTCTCAGATTTATTAGGACGATTTCTTTTACCTAGAGCCTTCAGTATATTTCGCTTAGTTTTCAAGGTATGATGAATTTTGGAACAAACAGAATCTTTCATTATATCTGCTTGATAATTGCATTCATAACTTTTATGGAACAAAGCCAGGATGACAAAGTGTCTGATTCGTAATCTTCTCCATTTGGTTTCTTGGAATCCATAAAATAAAGACACAACAATTTGACAATGAGCGTGGCTAAATATTTTCAATAGGGCTTTCAATTTGTTTAACCTTTACTAAATAATCTCGGAATTTATCAACGTCCACTTTGGTTTTCATTTTAGTATTATAGTTTGGTTGTTTTTGTTGAATTGTATTATTTTTTCTTGGGATGATGACATGTTATCCATTAGCTCCATTTATATTAAATTTAAACAAGGTGTATTAAGTGTTTTGAAATTACAGTTAAAGTGGATATAAATGCCAAACTCTATTTCATTAGCTGTCAACATTTCGATCTATTCATTCCAAATTTCAAATTATACCATAGATACCAATAATCATTGAATGCGGAAATCGTATTCAATGAATAACAATTGAATATGATAGCCGTATCCTACAATTACAGATATAGTCAATGGGATACCTACTGTTTATATTCTGTCTGTGCATGATATATACAAATATCTTCAAATACTTTATATACAAATACTAATATATCCCATATATTATGGGATAAACCTACATAAACACCCAACTTTTAAACTATAATAATACACATACATAGATTTAAATATTGATCTGAAATAGAAAATGGTTTGAAATTTGACAAAATAAAATTTAGGACCACTTGATTTATTTTTTTGTGTATTATAATATCCATTTGTTATTTGAAATTTTGGAATATTGTATTACCTTACATAAGTCTTCTTTCCTAATTCAGTTTCAGACGTTTAGTGAAGACTATGGACATTGATGAATTGTTATATTTGGAGGAAGTGGAAGAGTTAGTTTCTATTTCAAGTAAGTATATATTTACGTTTTAGCTATTAATTTTGAATAGTAATCTTAACATTTTTTGCATAAATGGACTTCACTTCGGATTGCAAATTCTTTAACTTATTTACCTAAATATATATTTATCTTATTTACCTGGATATATTTTTATGCATTTAGAATTCTTCATTTTTAATATTTTGAAATATTGGATAATCGTATTTATTTTATTATACAATTTCGCTTTTATCCGAAAGAAAAATAATATCTATAATTATTAATAAATATATACATATATAATTTGATTATATATAGACAGCGAGTAAATCAAAATTAAAAGTATCTACAACTTAGATTGTCTGCACAAATCTTACTGGAGCCTTGTTCCATGGTTTATAACGGTTAGTGAAATCAAGTAAGTCAGGGAGAAATCACGAAAAAAATAAAAACGATCAATAAAACAATAATTTAAAATTCGGAAAATACTGAGTTTTGTATTTTATGTGCATTGATAGATTTCATATATAGATTTCATATAGATTTCATTCAATAGATTTTGTATGTATAACCTGTGTGTTCTGTAAATCTGTATACCATTAAATATTTTACACCTTTAAAAACCATTCTACTATGCTATCTTACTTTATAAAAGCACATAATGAAAGAAGTGAAAGTGACAAACAATTGATCTATTGATCTATAACTACGAAACTCAAATGTTATTCATTAATTTCTTCATTAGTCATATCAATGAATACTAAAAAATATCGATGTTTACTATGTTTTACACTGAAAACATATTTGTATTTATTAATAGAATAAACATGTTACTTTTCTATCTAGTGCAATGCAAAAACAGTTGTTTATAGAATTAATTTGTCTACTATAACTAATAGTCACAATTATAATCTTGTTAACATTACATATACATAGGCTTTAATAATGTAAACTAAACATATAACATTTTAATGATCATTAGAAGTTATGTATGTTAACATAAACCTGCATTCATTTACATTTTCAGGCGGTTGCTACTATGTAAGCTTCGAACAAATTTTGAAGAGCGCACATCTTTGCTCAATTCACTCTTTGCTATCTGTGACCGCCGAATTACCCTGTTGTCAAGGTGTGCGTGATTGTTGTGATTCGCCATTCGACGACGAAGAACTATCCTTCTTAGATTCGGCTATACATGCGGACAAAGATCTGTCTGCTCCCGAGCGGGCTTCACTTTATTTCATGTCTGGCTACGTCGCGAAGGAAGGCATTTCTTCAGATTGTGATCTGCGGTCTTCGGATAATGCAGAATTCAACAACGAACTTAATCAAGGTGGATTGACCTACCCTCCCGATTGGCTCTATAGCTTTTCTACCATGATATACTTTGTTTTTAAAAAGAAACGTTGAGTATATGTAATAATGAATTAGTCCGATTATGTTTGAATCTTTTTAACCATTTTTCGCAATTGAATCTACGCCTATAACTACATTGGGCAATCTTCCAAACCTTGTTGCATCAAAACCATCAGTTAAGAATCTTTCTGAACGCAAGAAAACAAAGTTATCTAATGTATAAAGTACTCCTTTCTTAACAAATCCACGCACATGCAATATTGATATTTTTCTTATTCACAAGGTATATGCAACCGTGGCGTAACATTTTTTAATCTAAATTGATTTCAGTGACTTTATGTTATACAAAGTAGCATATCTATGCAAATAATGAAAACGTGACTTAATTTAAATAAAATTCTATATTTATAAGAATTTTGTTGATGAAGAAAATCTATACAGTATAATCACTTTCGTATTATAGTTATATAAATAATTTCCTTTATAATTATTATTAAAAAAATCAACTTGATCGTTTTACTTCTGTATGTACGATAAACGGTGGACATTATACACTTTTTGCTCTTTTATTCCGTTCTTACTATGAAAATAATAAAGATTTTTTAAAATTTAGTTTGTCTTATATGTAGTATGTAGGTTGTATCTAATTTTTATTATTCTTTATGTACATAATATTAGTTTGCATTTACAAATTGCTTAAATGTATTCTTACTTTAAATATAGTATTCTTGCTTTATTTGAATACATTTGTATACACTTCTTAGAATTTGTTCGACTTTTTGTGCCTACTATTTTTCCGGTTTTACATTTTGTAATTCTGAGAATACGACACATATGTATCATAATATGATTATTTACAATTTATGTGTTCATAATATTTTCTTTCAATAAAATACACATAATTTTTTCTTTCTTTTTCACATCTTAAAAGTACCTGTTTTCCATAGTTAATTATTATAAGCACGTACGACTCTATAACACTGAATACATTGATATTTTGTATATCTGCATTAGATTACAAATTAACCAGATATCAGTTCATTAAATCGTTTTTTATTATTATTTTTGAATTCAACGGCCTACAATTGTATACATAGGTTACATATTTTTGTAGTTTAATTTATAATTGAACAGAAAATATAGTTCGGCCTAAATAGATTTATCCCACAAAACGTAAGCATTCCTGTCCCGTAGTTAAGTAGTCTCTGGTACATACATATATGCATGTACAAGTAATTTACACCTTTAAAAACTTCCCTTTTTTCAGAACTCGTGGTAGGTACAGAGGTAACACCAAAATTAATAACGCCGACATCTGACATGACCTCCTCAACATCTCAACAGTCATCCACTCTACCTACTCCACATCTAACCCCTCGACCCCCGATGAGAGAGGGTTCGTTGTCATCTATGAGATGTTTCAGTCAGAGGGACCTCGTCGTGAATGAGACGCACTCGTCCTCACAGGCATCGATATCTAGTATTTCCCAAGCCGCTATAATCGAGGACAAGGTTGCCCGGTTTCGCTCCTGCTTGCAGACCACTCAAGCATCACCGGGAGGTGCCGAGAAAAGAGGAGCTGGCAGAGGGGGAGCCGAGAGGGGAGAAATCGAAAGTGGAGGAGCCGAGAGGGGAAGTGGAGCTGATGTGGCCTCTGAGCGTTGCCGCACGCTATTTCTATATCGAGTGAATCATGCCACGTTTTTCAAAAACGCAGCTTTGGGCTCGACTAGAAAATCGCGTAGGTGACAACCTGGATCAGGTCGTGGTCAGCACTGAGCCGGCTGATGTCATGGTGAATCTCGACAGCCCGTACGTGGTACTTGCAGAGACCAGAGACACGAAGGTGAAGGCTCACTTTTAATTCAAGGTTAAGAAGATCGTTCCTCTCGGTCATGTCCTGAATATGCTCGCCGAGCAGTTGAGCACACCCGTGGTCGTTTTCACCACCCAAAAGGTAAATTGTACATGAGCTAATATTTAAAATAGATTTTTAATTTTATTTCTTTTAATTTCAGGTCCAGAACTCGGGCCTGAACTCTCATAATGAACTCGGGCCAGAACTCTCATAATGAACTCGGGCCGTAATGACTAAAAAAGCGTAAAAAATCTATAGCTTTTGATCCACTGATCGGATGATAATAATTTTGGTGTCTAACCCTACTAAAGTGACTATGGTGGATTTGATAGTAACATCATATTTTATATTGGTTTCCATGGTAACCACCCATGCACGCCTACGCACTTAAAATAATAATAATATAAACATATTATTGCTTGTAAGATTTTGATGTCTAACCCAGTGGCTATGGTGGTTTTAATGGCGGTGTTGATTTTTTCATTTGTTGCTATGATGATGTCATAGAGGCCATAGCAATGAGCTAATAAATCGATAAATTAATAAAATTAATATAAATTTACAAGACATTTTTGAAAAAAATAATGTTATCTACCCGCTAATATTAGTTAAGTGAAGCGAAATAGTCACAAATAGTTAATTAAGTTAAAAATGTGTAATAACATTATGACATTTATGTCAGATTGAAATCAGATGTAATATAACTAGCTATATACAATTCTTAACAAGTGTCGAGGGATTTCAAGAAAATGTGAAAAGCAACAAAATAACAATTTATATCATTTCGCATACAACCATGTTAAGTACATCTTTGTGTAAGATCTTGCGCTTGGTGTTTTTTTGGGGGGCTTGCGCACAAAAGAGAGGAACTAGCGCTCATTGGAGCAGAGCAGACGATTAATTAGGTCTGGGTTCGTGTTATTTCGGGATGATTTTCTTGCGAAGTGCTCGCGAAAGTGTTTGAAATATTTGTTTCGTCCTTACGGACCTCTTCGGACATCATCTTGATAGGAAGTGTAAAAGCTTCCATGACGAGATGCCCGTGGATAAGAATTTTTGTACATGCTTTGGGGCATGAGGTACTACGCGTGGTCGAAAACGGACAAACATATGAAATACCCTGAAATACATGTGACACGCGATGAACGATCTATAAGAAATAGGAGTATTAATTAGGTAAATAATATAATACATATAAATGACTGTATTCTGATACAGTGGAAGCATATTTAGTAATATATGTATTTTTCTCTGTTATAGAGAGAAACAATAGAAAATATAGAATATGACGTATTATATTTACTATTTAAAAAGATATAAGATTTGTCAATATACTATTAATTTAATTGTTTTCACATTATCCGATGTATATACTAGTAATAATAGCACTGTCTATAAAATTCAAATTTCAATACATTTAACATGTAAAACACTGTAGCACATAGTTAAGCACATTTCCAACTTCTTAACCATAATAGTTTTCAAATTTATAGCTAATGACACTTTAATTCAAAAATCGAATTACTGTGAAGAAAATTACAAAACTAATTTCATGCTGTGTTTGAATAAGTCACTTTTGCATTCATACCATATATTACCCGTAACAATAAGTATTATTAAAAAGTAGTTTTTAATTAAGTAAATACTAAATTGTTTTGATTAATTAAATCTTTTTACAAAATTAAGCTTGTTATTAAAGGCAAAGTTTTGTTTCCTTCACGAACCATTATCTAGCAAATAAGCACTCTATACTGCTGACGAGTAGCAATATATATAATAATAATCAGATTAGTCAGATAACATGAGACTATTACATAAGAGACTATCAGATTACATGATAGTATGAGAGCATGCGGAAATCAATACAAGAATGTAGATATTGCGTAACTTTTTACAGTTCGGACCAAATAGTAATGATTATACAAAGAGTGTTCACTTTTATCGACTTCATATATACATACATCGCGCTGTAAATTTTTGCGAATAAAAAACCTATTTTACAAATATTCTTAAAAAATTATATATGAAAAATTGTCGTAATCTACAAAACATTCTTTCAAATTAAAAAATATATTTTTTATTTCTAAACAATATGTAGAATACATGTTGACGCGTAAATTATTATTCCTATGGATCTTAAAAATAAACATGCCCCTTTAAAATGGCAGATTTTTTCTATACGACTAAAAACAATAATCTAAAATAAGCTCAGTCACATTATATGTCTTTTAATCCAAAAAATAAATAATTAAATGCTCAATAATATTTGTAAAAGGAAATTTAAAACGGAAAAATATAACAATAAATACACTGATTTCAACGGTTCTAGCTGAGAATTCATTTGTTGTTAAATGTGAAAGAAACCGGTGCCAAATGAGCGAAAAATAATTTACCTCAAAAGGAATGTGTCAAGGAATGTTTGAAAGGAATGTATTCCGGAATTTTTATATTTCCAATACTCTGAAAATACTGTATATATATACAATGAGTATTAAAAACATTTAGTAAAAATGACTGAAAATATATACTTGCTTTATTTGTCAGTTTTGAAAGTATACAATGGTGTTCTCCGTTTGTTGTTTGCTTTTAATGTTTGTTTTATAGCTTAAGATCACACCAAATTGCCATAATTATTTGCGTAAATATACAAAACAAAAAATAAATTCCGCATCTTGAGTATAAAAATTGTCCATGAGAAGTTGCTTCTTACATCGGTGTCTCATAGCTAGTCAAAACTCCAATCTCCCTTTGTAGAACACAAAACATGAAGACTTTATTAGCAGCTCTTTTGGTTGTTTCTATGCTGGTTTGTGCTTCGTACGGATCAGACAACTGTATTCAGTCACACAAAGACTGTTATCAATGCATAATGACATTTTATGGTAGTCCCAATAAGGCCCGTCACTACTGCCATACTTGGGGTGGTAAGTCTGAATACACACTTATATATATTTATAGCCTGGGTGAGCGAGTTGTCCAAAGCCACTCTGTGGATATGTTTACTACCACTTTCGGTTCAATATTTTTTTATGCAAAAGTAGGAATTGGCCATAGTAGAAAATACTCTGACCGTCGAAATAAAATTTGACTAATAAAATATAGTCCCAGGAGCTTACTGCTGTTTTTGTATTTAAATAGTATTTTTTCCCAAATTAAATGAGCAGAATTGTTTTTTGCCTGAAACACCCAGTCACACTTAAAAATGAGGGGAAGACAGAAATGTTAAAGACCAATAATTTGTAATAAAACAATTTTAAAAGAAAAATACATTTCTTGTTGAATAGGTGCTTTAACCGTAAGTTATATTTGGTATAATTAGTCATACATCAATAAATACAATTAATATGACATAGGTAGATATAAAAATAATGAATACAACATTTTTAATGTTACTCAACTGATGGCCAGCTGGTAAATTATTTTAAAAAGCCTTCGCGTAAAATTTCCTAAATTTGGCTGACACTGCGATTACGGGGAGTTAATTTTATTTTAAATAAAGTTAATGTTTTACGAATAAGCATGAATTGAATCAAAAGGTCATTCAAAATTTGGGTTGAAACCTCACATGAAGACGTTCATAAAATAATGTAAATAAAAAATTTCTCCGTCCTTCCTTTTTCTATATTATATTACTTTTATTATATTAACTGTAACACTACAAAATTTTTAACATTATCATTACCTGTAATTCTCTATTAAACATGTAAGCTTGCACCTCCGATTCCCATTTGGGGCTTTTGTTTTTAAAAATATATACATTTAATTTAATTTAAAATAACCACAAATCTAAAATTAAACATAGAAGCCATAACATTTGAAGGACATGAATTTGTGGGGTAGGATGCAGAAATTTGTTCGTATGCTTCATTTTTTGGATATCTGTCATTTTTGAAGGGTTTTCTTTATTTTTGCATATAAGTTTATTATACAAAATAAGCTTAGGCGTGTAAACTTTGATTAATTGTTTGAAAAATAATTTACACCGTCTATTTCTAGATTATGTAGTTTCCTAACAGCTCATAGTACCTACTACACAATTATTAAAATATCTATTTCAAGTACACTAAAATTACAGCTTAAATGTGGTGAATATAGTTTAATCGATTTATTTAAATGTTTTACAAATGTTTATCTTCTTTCACATCATTTGAATCTGTCATTTATACCCCTTTCGGCTTCAGAAATAACCACAACTACTACAACCAAAGAGCCAGAAACAACTACAACTACAACTACTACAACCAAAGAGCCAGAAACAACTACAACTACTACAACCAAAGAGCCAGAAACAACTACAACCACTACAACCAAAGAGCCAGAAACAATTACCGAAGAAGCTCCTCGTGCAAATTAGAAATAATTTTATTTGGTTATATATCATTAAATCTAATCTGTGTTTTGTGCCATAATTGTGATTGTGAAAGTGGGTTCTTGTAAAACTATTAATTCAATGAATGTGTTTTAAGTCTTAAATAATATATATATATATATTTTTTTTAATATGAATATAGATATAGATATAGCCTACTACTAGTGAGTCAAGGAGTCGTTAGTTTGCTGAGTATAGACTAGTTATTTGAGGCACTTTGTATCGTATATTAACGCCAATTAAATGTGGAAATATATATAAATAAATGCATAAATTATTTTAAGATTATCATATTATGCAATTATTTTTCATCAATTTTTTGCACCTTACATTATATACTTTAGATGGTACATCTCGTGTCTTCATTTATACTTTACTACTGAAAAATAAAGCTAGAATTGTTCAGTAAGTTGAATGTTTACTTTTGTTTAAAGCATCAATTTCAACTGATATAATTAAAGATATATAATTATAAATTAAGGTATTTATCAGTTTGATGATTTTAAATCTAGAATTAAAAAATCCTATGTTATCATTTAAAATACGCAAATGTCAAGCACTACATTGCTTAATTTAACTCAATTAATAAGATGTCAATATATGATACACTATAGAACACTATATCTGTTTCTGTCATAGATATTAGTCAGGGTTAACAAATATTAAGTATTAAAACAAATATCTATAATTTCTGTGCATTTACGAGGTGTGAACACTTTGTGTATTGCAGTTTGAATGGTTATTAATATATTGATATTTTTCTGCATTTAAATCACCACATTGCACTGATTTTTATAGAATATTCCGAGAAATGTTATTAAGAAGAACATCCAGCTATATATTGGTACCATAGACTTTAAATGAATTACTTGTTGTTCTATTTAAAGTCTATGATTGGTACTTACAATAAGTGTGCTTCAGGTGAAATACATTTAAGAAATAATGAACCGAATGTTTGCAATTGTTTAGTGCTTAATTTTAGTAACATTTTATATAATTTTAAGAATATTAAACCACTTTGTTCACTTATTCTAAAACTACATTCTTTATTATTTTATATTTTTATTGGCTATATTGTTGATTTTGAAGATAGAAACATAAATTAAAATGATTTTTACTACAATTATTAAAATATATTATTTTTTATATAAAAAACTTTTATGTGCAGTCTGTAATAAATAGAATTTGTATCAGTTAGTGTTTTATATCTACATATAAAACAGGTAAGCTTAATGCAAATAGATCTAAGGAATGATAGATTTTCTCATTTCTTAGAACATTTTAAAGGATACATATTTTTTAGAATATATGTTATTTTATTTTATTATGTGTTATAATACTAAATAAACACTCATATAATATTATTTCAATGTGTACTATTTATATGTACATAGGTATATATATACACATTCTAACGATATTAAACATATGCTTAAAAACAAAATTCAGAAAAACATCTTTGCTATATTATGGTTTCAGCGTGTTTTATTTTACTAATTTTAAATCTATTAGTCTATTGAAAATGACAAATGTATGTATATATATTTATATTTCATTATAGTTTCTTTTCGTTTCAATAAGAATATGAAGTAACTAAGCATGTTTTCAAAATGTTTGATGTTTCGCTTTTATGAACTCTATAGAGTATATTGTAAATATTGATCTATATTATATGGATTCTTATAATCAGCATTATATAAGATACAATTCGTGGCGCCTTTTTATATCAATTTATGGTTGAACTATGTTATGGACTTGGAGATATTTTATCTAGAAGTTATATAGTAGTTTATCAAGAAGTCTATGTATAGTTTTGTATGATATTATGTATACTTTTTATTTTGACACCAATAGCTTAGTTTTCAAAATTAATTAATATACTAATAATTTATACTACAAATAAGCAAATAATAATTAATAAATTATGAATTATGCATAAAACTGTGAAATATGGCATAATACATTTTGTATTTTGAAACTTAATTGTCGAGCTTCCAAAGGGTCGTATCTCTGTAATCATGTTGTATACTGAAAGCAATGTTCAAGAATTTGAACATACTTGAACATTCATTAGACTTGTCTGCTCATCCATCTACCTCGTTTGCTCATTCAAATAGCACGGCCGATACCTCCTTACTTGCTGAGCTAAATACTATGCTCAATATTTCCTCATCAGCACAGTCCTGCTCTACCACTACCTCAACTCTAACAGTCGCGATCCATAATTCCTCTTCTTCGGTTCAGCTCTGCTCTACTCCAATTTCTTTCACCTGCGGCCAGCGTTCCGTATAGCTATGAAAAGTCGCTTTCAGTTCTATAAACATAGACAGACGTGCCACCCTAATAACATAACCCCAATGGAAGACAATTACGATGACAATGTTCACCGTTATATTGCACATCATCTGCCTTTTATGGTGTACTAAGATACGAGTCTAGTAATCTTCCTATACAGCCTTCAGATTTTCTTACCTCCATCAGAGCACAGATTGAGGAAGAAACTACGACCCTACTAAACGATTGTATCGAATGCAAGGTTCATCCAGTCCTGGCTCTCCGCATCGTTCAAATAGACCCTGAGTGAGATCCTGCATGAGTGAGATCCTGCAGTTCAAACAACAGCTGTTCCCTCTCGCCGCAAAAGTTTTCAATAACTCCACCTTCTTTGACTTAATATACCATGGCTTCTTACGTCTGATAGAAGAATTTATCCAGAATGGATCAAATTGGATCATTGAATCTGTGGAGTGGTTCGACATAAGGATAGTCAGATACCATAGCATCCCTAAGAGACGTGGCCAAAGCTATACAGAGCTATACCTCTACGACTGAAAGCAAAGCACGTACGTATAAGTATTCAATATCAACAACGGAATTCGGGAGGATTGTTTCAAGTATGCAGTGCTTTTCGTACTACACTATGCTGATGTCAAGCATAACCGATACCCTCTTCAATCTACCTCCAGTGGGGGGATGAACTCAACTTCGACGGTCTGACATTCCCCATCACTATACATGTGACAATCCACGCTTTGAGAAGTTAAACCCAGGTATCTTCATCAACCTACTTGAGCGGGAGGATGAGAATGAATTAACCCCCTAAGAATGTTATGCGCATGCGGCTACCCACGTTATGATCGTCTATGGTGAGAAGGATCGAGAGCCTAAGGCTTCACATAGGTGAAGGAGCACTTTGGACGAGATGGATCTAGAGTCTAAGGCTTCACATAGGTGTAGGAGCTCTTTGGCCGAGATGGATCGAGAGTCTAAGGCTTCACATATTATGTGTAGTAGCTCTTTGGCCAAAATGGATCGAGAGTCTAAGGCTTCACGTATGTGTAGGAGCTCTTTGGACGAGATGGATCGAGAGCCTAAGGCTTCACATAGGTGTAGGAGCTCTTTGGCCGAGATGGATCGAGAGCCTAAGGCTTCACATATGTGTAGTAGCTCTTTGGCCGCATAGAGTTTACAGGGCAGACAAGTTTGATTGAACATCTGAATATGTATACTTTTAACTAAAAACTACTTTAATTTTATCAATTATAATAATTGTAATTTTGATTAAGAGATATTGTAACTATTGTAACTTTTATTAGATGACATTATAATAATCGTAATTTTGAATGGATAATATTATAATAATTGTATAAAGCTGATTACGAAAGATTCTAATATTTACAATAATGATTATAAAAAATTGTAATAATTACAATTTTGTTTATATAATAATTGAACTTTTATTTCAATCTTTTTGTACTCAGATTGTAATAATTTTCAATATTCGCAATCATTTCCTATTAGTGCATGAATTACGTTAAATGGACTTTGTATACACCCGAAGGCTCACAATTTAGTCTCACAATTATACTTGTTGCATGATCGATGCATATCAGTTGTAGAGAAACATGTTCCGATTTAAAAAAATGTTTTTTTACTCACTTTACCTTATAATAATCAATAGCATTATGTAATTAAATAGGTAATTACTCTATATATCAAGAGATCCTATTTATTCATTAATTATAAGTAACACTCCCTCCTTCGATTAAGCTTTTTCTAAGGCTGTATTAGTTTATTTTATTTGAAACAAATGACAGTCTATCAATTTAGATGTTCAAGTTACGTGAATTTTAATTTAATAATTTATTTTGGTAGTTAATATATACCCTTATATAATATATTGTTATACTACTGTTTTGTAATAGTTAATGGATTGAGTTATTATATATATATATATATAATATATTGTTGCATATATTACTTTTTTGTAAATGTTAATGAATATTTTTTATGTAAATTAAAATGTTGTGTTTATAGGTACTACTCCTTGTTTTGAAAGTGGTATAATAAAATGTGCATTATATATTTTCTGGATATGCTTTGCTTTTATAGGGGGTTTACTGAGCTCGCAAGGCTAAATAAACAGGTTTTTCGCATATCTCAAAGCTAGTTTTAACACGCCGGTCATTTAAGTCTGATCTTTCTTTTAGTCTCGCAATTCTATTATAATTGAATACATTAAATGTATAACTAAAATGGCGATAACATTTTTATCGCCAACTGTTTTAACTCGCGGTTACGCCAGCTTTCTATTACCTTCGTTTACGCCTGGGGTGTGTGAGACACCCCATTGAACTTAGTATTGAATTAATCTTCATGCAATTATTTATCTTATTG
>JAYRBW010115768.1:0-17584 GCA_036023295.1 Invenusta paracnida
ACTAAACATGTACTATCATTGCATATTATCGATAACTATCTCAGCCGTTTTGATTTCAGTCCTTTAAAAAAAGATTGTACAAGTAGTATTTTCTTTTTATTGCCAAAAAATCCATCACATCTAAAATATTTTTGCCCTGTTGGTGTATCTACATAAACTCTCAGGCAGGTAAATAGTAGTATGTTATTTTGTATGCAGAATTAATAATATTATTGTTATATATTAATGTTTGGAAAATGCATTTATCGAATCGATATATGTAATTTTGTTTTTCATATATTTGTATTTGTATTTTCATTTGTAATCGTAAGTACAGGTATTGTATATATTTCTTTAGAAATATAATAATAAATATAAAATTACATTATGACACATAATTACATAATATACATTGTTTTTAAATATTCAATTCATTTTCACTTAGTTTTCTGATATCTATGTATTATGAATTCATTAAAAAGATTACAAAGTGGAGCGTGAGTACGGATCAACTGAATCTAGAGAAGAAAATAAATTGCGATATTCAAAGTGGTTTAAATTATTTGTCACAGATGTAATGTAACTAAATGTAACTAACACAATGTATCTAACTATTTGTTTAGTGTAAGTAGACATATATATCTACAACATATCATATTATATACATTAGAAATATAATAAGGAATACAACATGATTACGATTGTGCTGTTTGCTTGCATCATTATTAATTGATGTTTCATTGATTGGAAGAGTATAGATTATATCAAGGAATTCAGTTGTACCGGTAGAAGTTGTAGAAGTTGTAGATTTTACATGTAATTTTGTAGGTGGCAATTTTATTTTCAAAATTTTTATACTACGAACAGCATTCAAGTAGTCCGTGACGAGACTGGCCCCGTCTCTCGCCATGATCCAGTCCCTCGCGTAGCGCCAGGCCGAGTATCCAGGAAGGAAAGCTCGCCACCAACTTGGAACACTCGCCAGAGAAGCCGAACTTTTGAGAGTCTTTGTTGTCGGAAGTTGGAGGAGGTTACAGACCGCGGAATCCAGATAATAGAGAGCGAGCTTAAGATGAGAACAATAGTCTCCGTGACAACCTTCCAAAGTTATTTCATCGTATTGAAAGATGCTGAGATAAACGGCCAGATGTGACAGTCGATCAAACATCGGTTGTAGAACTGAATCTGTCGCGTTCGCCATGATAACCAAGGTCACCCCGGGAGTGTACAAGGGTTGGCTATTGAAGTGGAGTCCTTCGAGATGTTTGTCGTTGAGAGAGGCAGCCACAATGTTCGATGATCGTTTAGTAAGTATGAGTTCTCCGAGTGTATTTAATTGAAATTTCATCTCTTTCAAGCTGAGTTCCAGAGTTGACAGGAACATCAGAGATTCAGAAACTGGTTTGTTTATCTCTAAACTTTGTGGGGCACTGCACTTAGGTCGCCATTCTTCGAGAGGAAAAGTTGATAGAATATAAAATGCTTTCATTATTCTAAATATATGAAAAAGTATAACAAATATACTGTTATTGAGAGAGCCATTTTTGAATTTCTTGTATTTAAGAGTCCTGATTACATTATAAATTAAATTTCTCTTGATAATCGCCATTTATACATTCGATATTTGAATGCTATTGTTGCTTGATTTAAATTTAAATAACTTTTTAACATTTACAATTCATTAAATAAGTTAGTGAGCAAATGTCTCTACTGAATTTAAGGAATATTTCTAATTAAATGATAAGCGGTCTTGAAGATAGTGAACTCACGTTTGTAACAGAGCAATCTAATGAACGATATATTGTTGAATTGGATCAAACTCTTTTCAATGAACTAGATGATTTGCCTGAGTTAACGAATGAAAATACTGAAATTCTTTATGAATTAAAAAAATGAAGCTATACCTGTCTCAGCTGGTCATTAAACGCGTCAATACACGGAAACAGTTATAGAGTTTTGAGAATACGGAAATTGTGTTCAGATTTTGAAACAGTTCCAGACAAGTTTTGTGCAACTTCCTACGTCTGTTTTATGCGTATTTAAAAAAAGAAAACGGTTAATTTTACTCACCAAAAACACTTGTGTGTATAAAAGCTACAATTCAAAGGCACCTTACAAGCCACGAAATTAATCAAACTATAAATATCTTGAAGGACATAGTTTTTCTAAGGGCTAACAATGTATTGAAAGCTATTAGTTGGCCGATTTTTACGAAGTGGTCAAACGAAAGGGAAAGAATTTGAGACGATTGCAAATTCAGATCTGCAAAACTTTAAAAATTATTTTAATCGAACTTCAAACAAACGTCTTCAAGGAGAAGCTATATTTATTCTTTTATTTCATTTTGGTCTGCGCGGTCGGGAAAATTCACTAGCACTTACTAAAAATTATCTTGTTCAACATACCGATTCGAATCGAAAAAAGTATTTTCAAATCGATAGTAGTATGATATCAAAAAACTTAAAGGCATCACTGAACGAAAAAGAATTTTCAGATGTAAAAAGAGCTAGAATCTACCTACCAATACAACGACATTGAAAGCAGCTCATCATGTCCATTTACTTGTCTGTCACAATTAGACTTAATGGCAAAATTTAAAGAACAAGTAAGGACCAATTAAACAATTAAACGCAGAAAATTCTGTTAAAAAATTAACATTCTCTAAAAACATTTAAATTTCTGTACCAGTCTGTGTAGAAAAAATGCTTTACTAAAATATCATGTTACTTCTTCAAAAAGAAGCCTTTTCAATTTGATATGAAATATTTATAAATAACAAATCATTTTATAGTATTATTGAGATATTGTAGTCATTTATAGGAAATTGAAATCGCTACAACTTCATTAGTTCTTCTAATACTTTACCTTAGTTGTACAATCAATAATAGGTTTTGATGTTTTAATTATTTTATTCAATTAATATCTAGATAGTAAAACATTGAAAAACCAGATACCGCAACACCTACTTTCAGACTTTTAAAATATCCGATTGGATTGCCCTTCATTCATTGTCCATCTACATATTTTTCAAAAGTATTTTACAATGTATTCAGAGAGTATTTCAGTCAAATGTTTTTTAGATTTCATTCAATGTATTTTGGAACTCTATTTGTCAAGGTTAAATTTATATTAATTAATTATAATTGTACATATTATTTATAAATTATAACAAAGAATGAATGTTTATTAAAAGAAAATATTCTTAGAAATTAATAATACGTATCAGTAATAGGCTACTTAAATAGGATATCCGTGACGACATAAACACAATTTTTAACTACGATGCCTATAATTAAAATGTCTATAATCATAACCGTATTAAATTGAAATGACTGAAATATTGCCTCTTCAGAGTAATTCAAATGACAGGGTATATAATAATAATACACTCTATGTTTAAAATGCCAATAAAAAGTATTCAGTTCTAAACTGCAAAATAGTTGATCTATGTTAAGATACACTAGTAAAATTAGCCACAGATCAATATATGAATATCAAACAAACATTTTATGTAAATACAGCTGTGCATATCATATTGCACAATTATTTGTATTTATAAAGTATTGATATTGTCTCTTGATATAGTATGTTATTATTATTACTCTGTGATCTGTACTAATTATATAACAATAGCAATGTACTACACTCTACACCTACTCAATATATAATATGTATATATGGTAACTGAGAAATCTCCATTGAAATAGATGATATAGTTCTAAAATTGTAGAATATAATTGCAAAGCCTATAAGACTGAACCCACTTTAGACTATATAGATGGACACAATATGGTATATTTATGTTCAACATTTCTAAAATATAACCAGACAAGTTTTTTAAACCACTTTCAAAATACAATGCGTTATTTTTTTAATATATTTAATTGAAAGGAAACTAGATATATATACATAATATTGTATATTTTTTACTATTGATCAGTTTTCCCACGTTTTTTCTATTACTAACTTTTTACATATAATATTTACTTATAATATATGTGCAATATATACGACTTATTGTACTTTTTGTCACTAACTGAAAAGTTATGTAATATATTGATCATCCGATTTATAATATTTGTCGGTCAAATGTTGATACACCTACCATATTTCGGCACGTTTGATTTGCCAATGTTTATAACATTATGTAGGTATGCACAAAATAATATTCGAAATAATTAGAAAATTATTATTATTGCGGAAGTTAAGAATTACATAAAACTGAGAATTATGAAATAAAGTACGCCCAGATATATTCAATTGGTTTATCTTGAGTTTTTTAGGCAGAACTTTATAATCGTTAAATTCATTAACATTACTCACAACTGATGCTTTACGGCATAAAAAATAAATTAAAAATCAGTTTGTATACTCTCAAATTATCGACCAGTCTTTGTTGGAAAGTTGTTTCTCTTGTAATTTTTTACTAAAAATATTGAATATTCCTTTTGTTGTTAGAGCTGTTAGCTATCAACTGATTATAAAATTGACACTTTCTGTAAGGTTGACCATTAACTTTATTCAAGGTTTCTTTACGTTGTTTTGAGTTGTTCTTTTGTTCTTTTATTGTTTTATTGAATAGTTAAATAGTAAAAGATTTGAAGCTAAGTTGACATTTTCTGCGGAGGCTGATAGCCAACAGCTTAATAGTTCGATTGAAATAATAATATCTAATTACCATTGAGAATTACACCAGTTGATAAGGGACAAATCATCATTTATTTACGTACTCTACCTACTCTCTATTTTTATGTTTTCTGCTATTTACTACATTTCATAAAATATAAAATATTAATATATATTTATACAACTTAAGTAATAACTGTGAGTTGATTCCATACTTTAATGATTAATACACAGTTTTACATTCTCCACAACAAAGAATTGTATTTGTGATTTTAATAGGCGTACTTTATTTTAATACTTTTCCAAAATTTCGTAATTATTCATATCTACTACAATATTGGTTATATAAATATATAAAACAATACTTGATCTTAATGTATGTCTAATTTTAAGGAAATTATAAAATTATAAATACTAAAGTATTTCGTAAGAAGATGTATTTACTTTTAACTAACAGCATATATATACATATAGGTATGTATACCGATAATTCGATTGTAGTAAATATATATATAAACTTGTATACTTTTAATATAGACTGGTTTTTCTTGGCATTTGACAGAATTTTCAATTGAGCAATTGAGAGGAGTAAAGCGAGAAGAAAAATCTCTAGACTTTTAAAATAACGAGAAAGAAGAGTTGGAAGGAAAACAGAGAGGAGGAGGGGGAGGGGGGGGGCGGAGAAAAAAAGCAACTTTAATTGTCACCCACGCGCAAGTAGCAAAGATTACCGATTAAAAACACACTCTCCTAAACTTCTCTAACCTCCCTCTCCCCTCTTCGTCTAGTCTCCTCTGGTCCGATCTCGAAGAAAACTGTTCCTCGTTTTGTTAAAGGCACTTCACTGCCTTCCCCCCTAGTTCTAAACTACTCAACCAAACAACTTATTGATTACCACCCTAAAGCCAGCCCCCGCCTCTCTCGCCCACCCCGAAGGTTTGTATGTCCTGGTTGCAGTACCAACTGGAGTAATTTCCCTCACAAGGTTCCTCTTAGGAAAGTTCGATGGTGGTTCTTCAAGATCGGTTTGACTCGGCTACATTCTTGGGTACTGTATACGATGTATGTGTATGTATGTATATATATATAAACCTAACTTCGTGAATGTTACTTTTGGTGTGCGATATTTATACATAGGGTTTATCTATAGAGGTACTTATACATATATGGCGTTTATATTTAAATGTCAAATTGGTATTTTCTTTTCTGTGTACTGCAAGTCTTTAGGTATATATATATATTATGTATGTGCGTATATGTATGTGATGTGATAATAAGCTTGGAAAATTTAAATCGAGTTAAACGGAAAATAATGAGTTGCCAAAGGAAAATTTGAGGTATAATTAAAGAAATTTCGGCTACATCGAAAGAGAGAAAAATGTGTACTTTTCATATAACATTAAAATATTCAACGAATAACTGCAGAATATTTTATGATAGATAATTCTGTAACAATATGACAAATTATATTTTATTATATAAATTCAAATATATTAAATTAAATAGTAATAATATGTTCAATTTTATTTATTTAATTTTTTTATATTATAAATTTATTGCTTGTAAATCTATTTAATAATTTCGCATCTAGTATGGAAATCAGCGGCCGAATTGTTAACTTGCTTGCATGGTAATCACGTGTTACTGGTTCAAAACTGTATTCAGCTAAACGAGATCAATTGAGATCAAAACCAGTAGTTCTTCTTTTCTGTCTCACCATGTGTTCTAAATATTTTATTAATATTCTTTCACAATATATTAGATAGATATATATAATCTACAGAAGTCCTGCATATATTTTATAGGTATATACCTAATTAAAAATAGAGTTAATGTTTTATAATATTTACAATATTTGTATATTAAACATGTGTTATACATAAATGATTGGTGTTTAGTTCTTTAATTCTTTAATTTTGTTTCCATTTAAACGAAATATTATTAAATGCGGGGACCTATTTATATAAAATGAGAAAAATAAATCTATAATACTCTAAAATTTAGACTAATAAATGTATATAGGCAGACAAATTATGTACCAATTTTTCTTTATTTATACCTTCTTCAAAGAAATAGATCTAAGAAAGTTAATTTCAAAATCTATAAAAAACCACATACATTTTAATAGTTTTCTTAAAGAATTAGACAAACGGAAAATAGATTGTATCTTTTTGAGACATCACTAATTTGTAGTATAATAATTACAATAAGCAAGTAGTTACTAACAATATGAATAATCGACATTAAATTCTGTTCAAAGTATATTCTGAGAATCTATCTATTTTGATTAATATACAATTTCAATGATTTTTATAAATAGTTGCTATAAAAAGGAGACAGCTAGTTAAATACACCTTAGTAATACTTTTAATATTAACTTTTCTTATCATTATAGATCACATAACAACGTTATTAACAATTCTGCGCAGTCTTATGTGATTAAATAGGTTTGTGTAATATGAATGTCCTAAGTCACACAACTATTAATAACAAAGCAATTCTATAGAAAAACCTTAATATTGATGGTGTTACTCTGTTGTACGTAAAGAGAATAACCTACTTAAAAGTTGAATGTATGACAGAAATTTATAACAGTAGGTAAATAGGTATTTTTTCATTTAAAATTTTATTTATGGAAGTATAATAAATAACAGCGTTTTAAATTAATATCTTATCATACCATGAACGAACTGCACATATTGAAATATAATCTATGCCTATAATATACATCGACTCAGATTTCAAACGAAGTTTAATTTATCTGATTATATTGGTTTAGTTAAAAATATATATTTCTCTATTGTGCAATATAATGAAGGAATGTAATATTAAAAAATGCGATTTTTTTTAATAAACGTTATACTAATATGTAAATACTCTTCAGAAAACATTTAAAAATTAATTGTTTCATTATTTTGTTGTTGCCAACAAATACTATATTTCGCTTAAATGTGTATGATCATTATAACTTTTAACAATTCAAAAACGTTGTCGAATATTTGAACTGTATATGCCAACTATTTCAACTATTACTTCTACTGTATGCTATATCATAGCCATTTGTATTAAACTATACTCAAAAATAATAATTTTATACTAAAACTTAGCTATATAGTATACTTAAATATATATGCTAAATGTCATACAGATGCAATGTGCTTTGTTTCTTGCTTCTACATATTCCACAGTATTTCCTCTATTAAGAATTAGTAGAATTCAACTATCACTTTTCTTAAATAATCGTATTATATATTTAGACTTCTAAAATATCTACTAGACAGACTATGCGCCCTGTCAAACTGTAATTTTGGTTTTGGTAAAAGAGATCTATACTAAGAAGTCAGAAAGAATGCATTTTCCAAATCAAAAATAAACTGCATATAGTCAAATTTTCTAGATAGATAATAAAATTCTATTTTACTATAATTTTACTAAAATGATATTTTACCCATATAAACAATACCTACAGTGTTTTACGTTTGGTATTTCTTTATTATTATAATACATAAACAAGATTTTTTAATTATAATATTTTTAAACAAAAGAAATAATGTTAGGATTTGTTGTAATTTGTTGTAATTCTATTGTGGACAAATGTTAAATAGGAAATGTATTTTCCTAAGAGCATTTCCTATCGCCCAATTTAACAGATTCTGATTGGATGAGGGTTTTACTAACACGTGGCATATGCAGTGTTCTGCCTGTTGCTTGTTATTACTATCTTTGTTGGATTATATTTAATAAATAAAATATCATAATCGGAATAAAGATCACTATAAAGCAGTTTTTGTGATCGAAACACAAAACTTACAATTTTCTGCAAACATATGTATACTAATAGAAGCTCATACCATTGTTTGTAATTAAAACATATATTTTTTCCTTTTTAACTGAGTAATAAATAGTGTTAACCAAAAGTGGAATCAGTAATGGTTCCGATGTCGCTCTTTAGAAATCATTCATTCTAAAGGTTGGAATCATTCATTCTAAAGGTTGGAATCATTCATTCTAAAGGTTGGAATCATTCATTCTAAAGGTTGGAATCATTCGACGTTATTATAGAAATTACAAAGTAGGTCACGTATCTGATTCCCGACTCGCCTCCGCCAGTGTCCAAATCGAAGCACGAACATAAATTTGAATTTATATATCAATAAATTGGTTTGATTTATTTTTAAAGAAAGTGTTTTGTATGAATAATATTTACTTTCTTCGTTTATGTAATATATTTACGATTCATTAAAAAAAATGTAGTCTATATCGATTTGCATTTAAAATACATTTCTCGATTTGATGCTCCATTTTAAATTAAAGAGCAACACAAAAATGTCATTCCATAATTTTTATGATTCCTGACAAAAGAGCGCTCCTAATGATTCCACTTTTGGAAAACGTTCATAGTAACGCTTGAATGAATAAGAACTGCAGATATTTTGTATTAGGATAAGAAAGATCGACTCACCAGCAACATAAACCCATTTCTTGATGTGACCATTGATGTTCTCAGCTCTACAAGAGTATCTCCCTGAATCGTCCGTTTGGATATTGCTCACTTGTAAGCTCGACTGTTCGCTACAAAATAGGGGATATATCAAACATGTACTTCTGTAATATCATTGTGCTATAAATATAAACTTCATTTACACTTCATAAAGTATATCATTCAACTATAACTTGAATTTGTTTGCAGATTTAATAACAAATTGTATTATTATATATTAGTAAAAAATATATGGTTGAATTAGTCTCAAATAAATAATTGTTAGTTTTTAGAAATATGTACAAAAAAACTACATACATGCCAATATTAATCTGTATAATAATGAACCAATATTGAGTTGAAAGATTTCTATTTATGAATTGTATAGAGAAGATTATTTATCTAGAGACATCTCTGCTATACCGTCTGTATAATTTGAGAGATCTTGTCTATCTTATTTATATCGTAATGTAACATTAAAGTCAATAATATTACATATTAGAACAACATAACAGCAGGATATGTTATATATGAGTGTCCCAAGTTATATTTAATGCAAAATATCATTTTTCTCCATCAAGAGCTTTATATAAATAAATTTTTGTAACTTACATTTTCTAATATTCCAATAAAAAAATTTGTTTCTGATTAATTGTAATGTAACAAAAATATATTCAAATAAAATCTAATGCAATAAATTATGTTCTATTTATACACATATAACCCATCTTAATAGTCAGTAAGAAAATATATATATAATTATAACCAACTCAGATTGTTTCAATCTTCTGTTAATACTTTTCCCCATAATAAAAATTCATATTGAAAGAAAGTCATTGCATTTTCACATGACAGAAAACAAAGAGTTTTCATTAACAATTCATTGGACCTTGTGCGACTTAGTTTTTCTTCATTTATTCTATTGAGGAAGATAAAGACACAAAGCTATTTTGAAATCCAAAAAGGTGTTTCACAGGGTGTGTCTTCCCACAAAACTTAACTGTCATTCGTCTCACAAATCCTGAAGTTTGTTATACATTTATATATATGCTATGTATGTAAATATATGTAAATATATGAAAATTTTACCAAAATGTATAACTGTAGAAAATATTTTAATCATAGCTACTAAATAACATATTATTGCAATTTTTATTATATATATTATATATTCTAAATAAATGTTTATATGTTGAGTTACATTTTTATATAGATATTTTTATTAACGATAAATATAATACCAAATTATTAAATTATTAAATTTTTATTGTTTTCCTTTTTATTGAATTTATGATCTGAAGTACTTCTGTGTGGCATATAATAATATGAACACATTGAATTAAACTTTACTTGATATTGAAATTTGCAACTCTCATATTTGCAATTCATATTTGAAAATTTAAAACTTTGATCAATAATAATACGAAGTGTTGTTTCTTTAAAATTACTTAATTATATTTATTTTAACAGTACAAATACTGACGTTTTTAATGAGGAACTACTAATTTCTAACTCCTATTTTAATACTTAGAGACAACATAGTATTAACATATAACAATTTATTACACTGTTTCTCTTAAATGATCTGCGTTTATTATTTCATTTCTTGTGACTTTAATGAACTCACCCATTGACCCTGATGTCCATGTTATCGCGCAAGTATTGGGGGTTTACTGGGCGGTCGTCCTTGAGCCACTGGATGTGTGGCATAGGACGACCTTTGGCTCTGCAGGACAAACTGAGGACCATGCCTTCGTCAATGCGGACAGAATCGTGCTTTTCGATAGTCGCCACCTTGGCCGGCGAGGCTAAGAGGGAGTTAAATATTGAGATTAAGGACAAAGTGAATGAAGAACTCAGGAATCTATCGATTCTCAATCATGAATGTAAATTTAGATGTGATGCATGTTATTAGTAATTTAAGAAAACATAAAAACGATCATTTAAAGTTAATAATTAACTAGCTTGTGTTATTTTAGAGCCTGCCATATATTTAGATATAAATGATTACTGATTGATCTCATTAAAACTGCATCACTAATCAAATTAGTAAAATAATACAAATAAAACCAAAACCATCAAACAACCGGCACTGAGTCCAAATTTAAAAACCAATGAGATCCCCAATCGATCAATATTCACAAAACTAATATTAAATCGGTACAATTGAAATGCCAGAGAAAGATTGCTTCTTTTAACAATATAGACTCGATTATTTAGTTTTATGGTAGTAAAAATAATCCCAGTCGAAAAATGAATAAAATTTGGCATCAAATTTGTCCAGTTCTTTAATAACTTGGTTTACATACAATATTGTCGTAAAAAATCTTGTAGTTAGAAAATGCAATCCAAATAGTGTAATTTAGTTTGTATAAGTAAGTTCCTATTATGTAGTCTCGCATAAAATATAAACTTTAGAATACTATTTCGTATTTTGTTTTATTATACATTACCTTACTGTCTAACTGGTTTTTTTCTTCTTTCAATAAAACACTGTTATGATTTTGCATTTTGCATTAAATTATATGCTTATTGCCCTAAAAACTAGATCCCAAATTTATTAAATATTTATTTTGCGATTAATAAAAATTCTATCAAATAGAATTCTACATAAATTTTTATTTTAATTATAAAATATTTTTTTTAACATTATACACCTATTCAAAACTATTTTTAATAACATTTCTAAACTGAAAGCTCGCATTTCAGTGCTCATTTAAATGTAAGAAAGTAATATTAGGAAAATAGTAATTTTTGTATCTATTTCATATACAAGAAAGAATTGTTCCAATTTAAAAAGAAAACGAAAGAGTCTTAATGTAATCTAAAGAAAGCAGCTTTTCGAGTGAAAATCCCAAATCCAATTAAATATGCCTTTTGTGGGCATTGTATTGGGTCCCCCTATTAATAAATAAGCCAACAACAACCCAAAATACAAGTTTTTGTTCTTCTCTTCAGATCCCTTCATAAAACAGAAAAAAGGTGTCAAAACGGCGCCGCATGAAATCCCAAAAAGCCTCAACGCCAAATCTCTATGGAGCACACGGTATACATTTTATTATTGAAACAACTCACACAAAAAATAATGAAGAATTAAAAAGGTTGACAAATACAACAATTATTTCTAAACATTGCCACACTTTCCTTTTACATATGTGTCTATTGAAGTATACATATAGAAATGCCCAGTCTTATGTATAATATTCATCAAATAACATTTAACATAAAAGAAAAACCGTACAATTAAAGACATCTCTAGATTCTGCAAATTATGTATTTATTTTTCCAGTTTGTAAAGAAACATATTAGACATTCTAGTACTCGCTTGTGTGTATTACATATTCTATTATAAGTAATATATTATAGTTTTAAAAATCAAACAAGATATCATGCCAGGTAGTATAATACCTAAAGTGGGTACAAGTTTAGTGCTGCCTCTATATACCCGCCGCTTGCAACACTTCAAATATTAAAAACTGTACAAAAAGAGTGAATAAATATAACATTTCACTCTTTGAACGGCGGATAAGCTTCTGGTCATTAAAGCTTCTTCTGCTACTAGAAGGTAACAAAAGAGGGAGGAATTAGCGCACTCAGTGTAGATAGAAGCATGGAGGGGGATAGTTGAGGGGAGAAGGAGGGACATATCCCTTGAGACCGCATGACGGAGAAGATTGACGACAAACGAATGAGGAATAAAATTGCATCAACTTGGAAGATTGGATTGTTGTCATTCGCAACATCAGTCCAAGGTTTAGCGGAGGCCAAAACACATTGTACAATATTGGGGAGTGAGTTATAATGTGACGGATATGGAGAGTGGAGGTCGACAAGGCGACGTGTTCATTGTGTAAATGAGATTGTGTGAGCAGCTGGGGGGTTATTATACTGGTCAGCTCATTCTCTTTATCTCTGGCCTGTTTTGATCCTGTAACCGTTACGGTTTGATCACTCTGGATGTAATACTGGAACTGTAGGCTGTGTGTATGTACAACGAGTCAATGAAAATATTAAAAAAACGAGATAGAGGCATAACGAGGCAGAGAACGAGGCATAGCGAATATTCGACACCGGCAAGTAGTAAATGGTTTTACATATCTTTCAGACGGATCTAAAGAGGAGAAGTCAAATTAGTCTGAGGTGTTAAATAATAATGGTTTTGTGTCTTTTCAGTTCAAGTTTAGTAATTTTGTAGTCTATAAATTGGTCACCAAATGCGCAATGTCTTTTGTTTTTCTTTCATGTTTTATATTTTTCTTATTTCTTGGAGTTTTAACCATATTATAATTGTATTTGTTCTACATTTATAACTTTGCTCATCATAAATTTCGCAGACTATATACGCCTTTTAGATATTCATTAGACCTGTCGTCTAATTAATTTATCAAATACATTTCAACGAAACGTCTTTTTACAATGTATTTTTAATTTTTGATTTTATCATTTTAAAATGTTATTTGTTGTAACAGCGATGCTATTGCGTATTTTAAATTGCAAACTAATTGTCTAATATGAATAAGTTCTAATTTAATCTAGAGTATTTACTATTTTGTTGCAATATTATATAAGTACTAAACAATTCAAAATAAAAAGATGAGTAAATAATTATATATGATGTTTTTTATATGCCTATTGTATACCAAAATACTCAGATTTAAAATATAAATCATGAGTATAGTAAAACATCTGTTATCTAAGAAAAATCTTCCATGTGTGCTTTAACCGAAGCCAACCTGTAGTTAGTAGAAATGTAGTTTTATGAACAGTAAATTGTCGTACACGATCATTAATCAATTACATTAAGTCATACAATCTCGAATTATAACTTGATATGCAGGTATACTTAAATAAGTAATAAAATAATGTAATCTTTTACACATTACTGTTTATGAATACAAAAATAACTCTTGTAATTATTATTGTTGTAAAATTTTAAGTTATGTACCATAAAAATGATTATTTGACTGTATTTATTTCTTCTAAAGTTATCTGTATATTTGTTAATTTTATTCGTGTAAATTTGTCAAAGTTATTCAGATAAATATGTACAAATTATTCAGATAAATTTGTTAAAGTTATTCCTGTAAATGTGTTGAAGAATATATACATATAGCAAATAATTTGAATTTAAATAATTCATTTTGTAAATATTTGTTAATGACAATAAAATCTTGACAGAATGGGCAAGTTCAATGTTGCAAATAAACAAAATTGTTAAAATATAAAAAACAATAATGTACAACATTTTACTATCATTTCTTTGTACGTTTATGCAAGTATATTTAGTTTATATACTAATAGTGGAGACCGCAATGATTAAGTTTAAACAACTCTATAATATTCTTATTCTTATTGCATAATATAAAGTAGAAACTTTGAGCATAAAGGAAATTGAAGAAAGTTAATGTACTTAAAAGTGAAAATAAACAACAATAAATTCAAATACATTACCATAGATTAAACATGAATTTAAATTTATTGTTGATTATTTTCACTTTTTGTTTAAATCATATTCATTGCCGAACTTTTAATGTATCATAGCGATCATACAAACCACACCAAAATGACGCTTGTTTACATTTGCTAGTCTACTTTTAAACAAATGAATAAAACAAAATACAACAATTTTTTAGTGGTGAGAACTCTGAGTTTCTTTATTCTATGCTATTCATAATAAAAGTATTCAGTTTAGGATAATCGCATTTTTTGTCGATTTATTCTGCATTTGGTCAGTGTACTAACAAATTAAGAATAGAGGGATTTTTCAAATTGTATTGATTTTATATGCATCGTGTTATCAGTTATCAATTTTAGTGGTTAGAACATTTTGTATAGTTTAATAAAGTTGACATGCATAAATATTTATAAAGTAGTGTTATAGTGGACAGTGAAAACCAGCCTCATTCAATCTCTAGGAGTTCATGGAAATAATATTGAAGTAAAAGAAGAGTAATATGAATCCTCCTTTCAATATTGAAAAAAATGTCTAAAACCTAATTGATTGTACTGCTAATCATTTTTTATCTAATATTTGTTAATAATTTATACATTATTATATGTATTATTATTTTGAAGTTAGAGGATACCCCTGAGTTAGAACGGTTCTGCACAATCCCTACTTAAATATTTGTAGTAAACTCGTTTTAGAAAGTTGTAATTACGTTCCAGGAATTATAACACACGCAAGTTGTTTGAAATATATCTTTAATAACATTTATTCCTAAATAGTCAAAACGCTAGTAATAAATTTCTTCATGGGTGTATTTTTATAGTGAAATTATTTGATTTAACTGACGATTTTATGTAAAGTCATCTCACACATATTCTAAATTGGAATTGTAGATAATGATACTTATAACCTATAATTGTATGGCTTTTGAATGACATCTGAACAAACTTTTTATAAATTCAACACGCTTTCTTCAAGTTTCCCTTTGATGAAAGATGAAAGTGATGTAAAACTTTGACAGAAAAAATGAGTAATACCTACTTTATTCTTATAAAACTCCTATTTGTCCATATTTTTTAAATTAACAAAACAATAGATATAGAAGCAATAACTTTATACATATACTTATTATGTACATGCGTGTGTGTGTGTGATAAGTCTTTCATGTTATATGAGTATTCTGTATTTGATGAACATTTTTATTTTACTATAATAGTCTAAAAATCCCACTTTATAAAAAAATAATTCGAATTTCTAACTTTTGTATATTACCTAAAATACTACGAGCAAATGTATTATTGTGCAAAACATACAATTCTAAATATAGGTTTATCTAACAAAATAATAAGAGTTCAATCAATCAAATGTCGTGTACACTACAATCCAATTCAGTGTTAAAGAAACCAAATATTGATTTAAAGCATTCAAGTTAGGTTTTATGGGGTATTCAAACGCGGTAAAACTTAAACACGGACAGTCAAATACAGGTTTTAAAATAACACAGTAAATATTATGTTCTGTAGTTGTATAAATACATGACACAAGTATGAACATGTCGAAAGGTAAATTTGTTGCTTGATTTAGTATTTTACTTCTTTATTTTGAATTATATTTTTAAGCGGACTAATAAAACAAAGCCTAATATTTTAAAACTTATCAATAAATAGCGCAAATTGTCACAAGAAAAATAAATATGTTTGTTATATATAATACAGGGCAATTTCGGAAGAAGAACATTTTAATTTGAGTTTTTGCAAACATTATCAAGAATGTTTCATTTGTTGATAAATCTTTTTTAATAAAAACCATAAAGCGAATAACCCCATCAGATTGGAAAAAAATATGAAATGAAAAAAAGAAAAAAGAAAAAGAAGCATAACAAAAAGAAGGACCAGTAAACTAAGAGAAATACAAAAAGTAAAGAATATAAAAAATTTCAGGAGAAACAAAGAGGATAGATTCCTAGAAAGCTCTACTAGAAAGTAAAATAAAAACCAAAAGCTAAAGAAAAGGAACCATTGCTGAAAATCGCCTTGTTAAAAGTAAAAGTGTATAAATAGAGTAACATTGCTAAATAAAATTACAATCTGTTACGTATAATATATAAATATTTTAATTCAATTAGTTTTCAAAAACATTATTTGTTTAGTAATGAAAATAATTATAAATTAATATTACAATAAGCGATTAATATGATACTAAATTATTCATTTTTCCTTATTTTAAATGATGGCGTACATTTTAATGCAATTCATTTTAATGCAAAACTTACAAAAGCGTTTGATCGTGGAAGGTGCCGTAGAACCACAGTTGCTTGCTAAATATTTGTTTATATTTAATAGGGAAAATCTATAAAATATCTAATAAAAATAGTAATATCTTATAGAATTGCGTAATAAACATGTGGAAAATTATTGAACTGCTAAAATTCAAAAGAAGGTTTGATCAAACAGTCTCATTTCGAATAGTTTTTATAGTTTAAGCGTGCCTCAGAACCAATCTAATTTAATTTAATTTAATTTATAGGTATTCATGTTGTTGGTATTATATACATAGATGAATAATAAAACTTAATAAAGGCAAATTGTGTAATTGTAAGTCAAAAATCTACTCTGGATAGGAATATTAAATCGAATTTACATATCAATCAATTAATTTTAATAATACAAAATAGTGTAGCATTCATTACCATGACACATATACTAATTATTTTTTTACTATCGTCTAATTCATGCTTACGACATAAAAGGTACATAGCTATAAACAAAACAAACCACTTACATATATGGGCATCGAATTCAGAAATTCTCAAATCCACAATGGCCCCATTTTTGTTTGCATGTCGGAATCTGGTCTGTGAGTTTGCCATTCTGTCTCTTCAAAGTGAGAATTTTGTGAATGCGTTACACAACAGGGCAACAATATTGTAGATGTGATGGATTTTTTGGCAATAAAAAGAAAATATTACTTGTTCAATCTTTTTTTAAAGGACTGAAATCAAAACGGCTGAGATAGTTATCGATAATATGCAATGATAGTACATGTTTAGT
>JAYRBW010115779.1:0-17583 GCA_036023295.1 Invenusta paracnida
CATGGATATGTTCACGAGAGAACCTCGGAGCGGGTTCTCGGACGATTTTACCCCTGCAGCTGATGTGTTCCTCCTAGGGTAAACCCGCTGGTTTGGTGTATACAGGACAGCTGGAACCCTTAGTTACAAACTAATTGTTTACACACATGATACGCAGGGTTCGAACTGAACTGCAGTATTGCATGCAATCAATATCGATTTGATGTGATTCCTAAATTTTTAAGTTCAACAAAGAAATAATTATTTAAAAGGCATTCCACTCTGTTAATTTATATATACATATACAATGGAATAGTGAGATGACCAGAAACATTATATATATTATACATAAATATGCAAATCATATGCAGCGCAATCGGTGCGCATGTGTATGTTTGTAAATATAGTGGCATTTTATTATATTTATATATGTCAATTATATATCACATTATTTATTTTATTCAAAATATCTATATTTAAAAACAGAATATTCATAAAATGTTGACATGATCTTTAAAATTATTATTATAATGTCAAACAATTTTATACGTTGTTTGTGCAACGTGTATACAGGAAACTTGTATAAACTGAATAATTTAATCATATTTAACCATTATATATATTAACCTAAATTTTATGCATATTTGTATATAAAAATAAACATATAGTAATTAAATTATTCATACAAATCAGTTTGTTTTGAACTAACGTTATATATATAAAGAGGGCGCGTATATATATGTCATTCGTGAATATAATTTTTTTATATCATTCCCGATCAAATATATCAAAAAGACGTCAAGACAATTTTAAATATATTCGTAATTATATATATTCATATATATAAGTGTCTACCATATCTATATTCACTTTTATGAAAGCGAACATTTTCGTACAATATAAGAACTATACATAGCAAGTAATAATATAGCCTATATATGTATGCAAGTGAGCCTTGCATTTGATTCGTTCGAAATTCTTCTACAAATAAAGAAAAATCATCTGACCACTCTGCTGATTAGCGAAGCGCAAAATAGACCAACATAAAATTTCATAACTTGTATATGCGTATATTTATATTTATATTCATAATAGATGTGATCAAACAGAAAAGATGTACTTATATATAAATTCAGTTATTTGATCCTCACTTTTCACACGCCCATTTTATATACCGCAATAATTTATGCCGAAAAGCCACTTCCAAATATGTCAGTTGGGTATATACAACTATATATCAGCACACTCAGTCATAACGGATCAAGCATCTTTATGTTGCAGAGTCTGCAATGATGACATGAAGAGGCTTGCAGGCTCTAGTGGTCATTTCAGCACCAATGCGGCGGCATCCTTATCGGAAAATTTGGGTGGACATGATTTTCGCACTTGAAAGTATCATTCTCCCAGTCTTGGCCTAAAATTTAGAAAACATCACAAAATGGGCGTCAACATTTTTTGAATATCATGATTAGAAGGATTTACCAAGAAAGTTATCATCTTCTATATTTTATATATATTAAGCATCTCCATAATGATGATATATTATAATGTTGAAGATAACATCAGTATCCCATAAGTCTTTCACATATAATGAATTGTTAAATTACAAATCGCTGAAGTGTGAAATTGAAATTTTATTTTTATTTTATTTTATACATCTACCTAAATATATATCTTACTTCATTTTGATATACGCAATAATTGATTTAGCTGATTTGTATAGTTTAATATTAAGATTTATAATTTAATCATTTGTAATACGAAAGCTATAGGAAAATGTTGGTTTTAATTTTTTTAATTCTATAAACTGTTTTAAACAAAAAATTAACCAAACTTTATTTAGAAACAATAAATCCGCATTTTAAATAAAAATATATTTCACGAAAATAAACTACAAATAATATATAAGAAATTAATTAAAATTATCACTAATTTGCTAAAGTGGTATAAGAAAAGTTAAACAAATAATAAACGTATATACTATATTTTCTAAGGTATTTTCCCCAAAAAATCAAATTAAAAAATAATTTCTTCAACCCTTTAGAACCGGGTATGCAAAATATTATTTTAAATATTTCGAAAAAATTTAGTTGAACTTACATTGCTCATATATATATAACATGTTTTTAAAATATCTCATCAATTTAATGCATTATATTATTATTATAAAAACACTATATATATAAACACTTATATAAACTATATAGGTAGATACACATGGTTTACTATTGCATGACCAAATAAATGGCTATCCAATATTTAAATAAAATCGAAATATCAGTAAATGAATATAATATTGGAATATATAAATGATCTGCATTTTCAGACATACTATAAATCCTATATAATATATATACATTAAATTTATCTGTTCAACCATCTAAAGTATAAAGTTGAAAAACTAGGAGTTCACAGAAAAAGTTTTAAAAAAGTACAAGATATTTTAAATCCGAATACTCATGCCCATCGCATATCATAACAGTACAGCTGTAGCTCTTCTATCGTGCGTATATCGCTATAGGACAAGATTCCTGAGTTTTGAATGCCCGTCCTTCACGATCCCCGCTCTGATTAGCATCGATTTCAACGCACGGCTGATATAGTGAAAGGCGATGACTTGACGTGGTTATAAAACTATAGAAAGTCTACACGAATAGATCTGTGTCTAAGGAATACGTATTGGGGCACACAAGGAGTCTCAAGATATTTGTAGTCCTATGCTATAGACTGCTTACCTCCTCCTATCCTCTTCCCTTGTCTTGTTTCTTTAAGTTCTCATGTGCAAAAAATGGCCATCGGTATGTGATATGCAACAGCAAAGCTAGATTGAACAGTTATATACATATACAGGCAGCGTTGAAGAGCTGTCAGTCACTGCCGAAACTGCCATGCTGGAAACTGCAGGAAGCCAATCTTACATTGACTAGAAATGCCCAATTCTATCTTCAACTGCCTGAAGTCCAGAACACAATCCGAAATCATTTCAACATGTATTACGTAGAAAATAGATATATACAGCTAGTATTATGTATCAAGTTAATAAGTAAAGGGGCTGGGATCTAATTGAGAGAAGAATTGAAGGTGCTATAATCTTCTACAATCGCGGTCAGTTTTGACTCTGGTCAATCATGAATGGTTATCCCTATATACATACAATATAGTACGACGTATAGAGAAATTTGAGGCAAATTATTATACAGAAAAAAGTAGTGAAAGCATTAATGAAGATCTGACTGTTAGATCCCTATCATGATTTCATTCTATGCGATATACGCTGCAGGCCATGAGTTTGTATAGTTAGACTTGCTGGAGATGGTGCCTGAAATAGCTATATATCATTAGATGCGTCAATCATTCAAGTTATTCAATATACATATATATGTATATGACGAGCACAATAATTGTAGAGGGCTATACGGTTATACATCATAGTATGTCCTTGTAATGTAAACGCGAGAAAGCATATTAAGAATTTTCATGAGCAATTAAGCAACAACACAAATATAAATAATATTTTGTATAAAAATATTATACATTTTACTATCATTTACAAATATCATTTATTCCATTGAGATGTAAAAAGCCAGCCTTATATAATATGCATTAGAAATGAATATACGTGTAGTCTGTAACAGTGAAGTGCACTATCCTGCTGGGTCTTATCTGTTCCAAAGGTATTGGCGCGTCATCGAAGGGTTTGTTGGCGATGTCAACGGTACAATCACACACACCGTGATTTCACACACTATAAGTTAACCAATGCCTAAATTGTAACTAAGAAAACTATACACATATACAGTAGATGTACGCCCGTAGCCCGTACAGTGCAGTACAATACAGTACCATGGCTTTGCTTTGCTTCTGACAGAGAAGAAATTATTAATTGTGCATCCTAAATATATTACACACTTGGATACACCCAGCAATCAAAACCCAGTTATAACCATGCGGAGCGAATGGATATTACAACTCCTTGAAACTCATTGGCATCAAGAGCTGGGTTCACACGCTGTCAGTGGACATAGACCTCCTTATGTATAGCGACACCCCACTCGATTAGTATGTATTTAATCCTTGTAAAGCAGACAATTATCTTAGTTAATAATATATTTAATACCCATCATACATTTTTTCAAAGAAACTTGATTATATAATATCGAGTGGCTTTTAAAGTAGCTGACTGTATATCTCAAGAGAGGACTGCTTTTCGCGTTTCGCACACTCATTTGAAACAATACTGTTGCGAATCTATAGTGTACAAGAATATAATCTAATATGGGTCATGTTTATTAATATAACCGGGTGCATGAGATATATATAGTCAGAGTGTGATCCTTTTCTGAGTGATGTGTTAATCATAGTGGCAAAAGATGCATAGTTCTATTGTCCTTACTCATCTGTAAGCCACTCTTCGTTAAGTGCTGCTGCTTATTTTTTGTACGATTATTATATAAAACATTAGAGATTTATAATATTATAGTTCAACAACATTATAGCATATACTTAATTTTTAAAGCATCTCACCAAAATCCATCCATATAGAATATAAATATTTGTATTCTTATTAAAGTTTATAGAAATGCTAAGGTTATATACGCAGCAGAAAAAAACTGTTTTTAAAAAATGAAAAATCTGTTAAATTAAACTCCAACCATGATCTTATTATCGCACAACGAATTCCCTGCATGGAATCGCACGCACATGTCATATACACAGCAATTCATATTCATGACTTCCAACAGAGTTCCGTTTCGATGAAGTGTTCAAGAATGCACTCATAGAATGGTTGTAAGTGATTGTTTTTGAATCAAACATAGTCTTATATTTGTGATATAAAGATCTTGTTAGTTGTAAAAATCGGGAGTATATAATGGACACAATATATATGCAAACTGTAGTTAAACTATATAATCATACATCGGAAACTATGAATGTGCTCCGGATGGAGAACCATGACATTTTTAGCAGGAATGAAACGTCTCATTAACTCCGTAAGAGGAGGATCGGGTTACATATATACGACACTGGTGTATAACACCACTTTTTAACAACATTCTCGTGTATACTTTTTGAGTGTTTATGACTAACCAAAGTACTATCCTGCTGTGTATAACAAGTCCAAAAGTTGATCACATTTTAACACCTTATCTAGTTCCCAAGAATCCGGTGTACCGATTACCCGTTTTCACCCAAAAACAAAAGATCACAAAGAGCCGGCAGATTTCCTTCTTTTATATTATACAATATAATATGAATATGTAAATACATAACCTATAAGATATATAGATATATACGCTCACCAATACACCAATATTGTCATATGTATTATGTGGAGATAGGTCTAAAGAATCCCTATATAAAGTATAATACTTGATAAATTGTTGGCTTGTATATGGCTCATTACGTTCAAGACAAGACATAGACATAAAATACAGTAACTTCCAAAAACACTTTTTTTATTTAGAATGATGAAAACAAATTCTTCATATATAAATTATATGTAATTATAAAATAATTAGTTTCTGGTTTGATTATATGATTAGCGTATATAAGGTATAACAAAAGGATGATAACTTTTCATAGGAAATATCTCTTTACGAATAAGGTCAGATAAATGTATAACCAATATAATTTAAGATATATTTATACCTAAAGATTATAATATACTTGTATTATTATTGAGACTAATATAAAAATTATTACTAAGACTTGTATTAAAACTATTATTATATATATAAGCAACTATAGTTTTATAACTATATATATATATGGGAGAATTATTTTATTGAAATAAGTAATTTTTTGTATTTATTCACTAAATGTATAGATTTATATTTGTTTTTATATATTATCCAAAGCTTTATTATATTTCAATATTAATACCTATATCACATGAGTATTTTCTACAGTCTACATTTTATTTTACTTCCCGAGTCCTCCACTTTCTCACAAAACCACTTTTTTACATTTCTTTCTTCGTTCATGATTTGTTCTTTGCTCTCTTCGCAACATCCTTTATAGCAATAACATAAATTATATATAACCGCATACAAATTTGAAAATATATTATATTACATAAATCTCATTTTAAAAAGTCACTCCTCGCAATCGTTACTTCTATATATAATATGAACAAACTACGCTTTTTATGCAAGCATACGATTTATACTCTGTCCTTTTCTCTCTGTTATACCTAAATTACACCATCACGTTTTTTCTCTCTCCGCCGTTCACTCTCTCGCGCGCGGAAGATAATAATAATTGAGTTGGAAGACAATTTACCTTGATCTCATTTGTTCTCTACATGCTGTAATTGTTGGTCGCCAATTACCCGCTGGGGCGCCCCACCGGGCTCAGAGGTGGAGCCAGAGGAACCCCCACAGTGGGGCCCTAAATTGCTTTCGCGAAGAAAGCTGATTTAAGAAGGCGTGGCTCATGCTCTATACTCTTAGTTTATCTGAATTATTGTTATAAGACATATACACCTATATATGTGTAGGTAGTACAGCAGGTAGGCATCCTATCCTCATATATTATGTCTATATTTATAATACATTTTTAATCTTGCTGACAGGAGGTAGGTATAAAAATATAATTTTAAACAATACACTCCTTTTGTGTGCAGTTATAGTATACAGATTCATTAACATGTGCTTATAGGCTACAATATGTTAGTTATATATATAACAAATAAAATTTAAATATTGCGTATTTTAAAATTTTAAAATAATTGGAAAAAGTGAAATGTACAAATTAGAGAGAAGAAGGATATTTTATTGCCTGATGGATTATACAGAAAAAATAGATTGGTTTTTGTAATTATAGTCTATACATATTACAACTCGCTACGCTGAACTAACCATGATAGTTTTGTTCATGTCTTATATTTTCGTCTTTTTCTATAAGTTAGTTATGAGGTGTATTAGGAAGAAATAGATTTCATGTCATGTTGGACACATATTGAAAGGGAATTTAAATAAATATAATATATATATACAAATATTTCTTCCTATGATTTCTGGTTGTGAAATGTATATATACAATGTATATACTCGTAAATACATATATTATATGAATATTATCGGTATACAAAGTAATTAAAGATCAAAGTATGAACAAACATTATAAGAGCATATATATAGAGAACACTTATTTATAAGTTATGCTCAATTATATTTTTTCTTGTTAATTAAAGGATTGGTGAGTAATTTTGGATAGATATTACACGAAATAAATAATAATTTACATGTTTTTAAAACTGCCTCTTCATTATAAATTTAAATTTGTATTATGTTTTTTCTTTTTCAAATTATATACAAAACAACTCTATATCACCAAGGGAAAATTAAAAATGTACAGATATATCCTATAAGAAGCCTCGATACTACTAAGTTTTTAATGCCAACAAAAATACAATTATATTTATTTATAAATCGTTTCCAATTGCTCTATGTATATATTTGTGCATCAAGTGCAGCTACCTACATGTATATGCCAAAAGAAGAAAAAAATTTGACTGAAAATGTCATTGAAATTTGTCAAATTTTTTAGTATATTCTGTTTATACGAGCCGTAAACATACCTACATCTATACACCGACATCTATACCTATATCATTAAATTTCTAATTATTTTTATCTGTATAATAATTAAATAAAACTATTTTTTAATGAGAATTTGAGAAAACTTTTACAAGTTCTTAATGTAATTTACTGTAAATAAATGACCTATATACTTCTTTTAAAAAAAACTATTAAGTATTATGTTATTATTACCACACTATGCATGTATATTATATACACACACATTTTCTATGAATGATAATATATCTAACACAACAATTGATATAGCACTTTACAAGAGTCCATCCAGTTTACTGATTTTTTAAATGCACATTATTATCCTCCAACATATCCCCTACAGATAATCAATTTTCTTCAAGTACGGTAATGGGGCTCTTCTTTTCAGAAGATAAATATGAAAAAGAAGGTCACCGTGTTCGCCGTTTCAGGTTGGACGCCATACTGTGCCGAACATCTGCTAAAAGATCCAGGAAATGGATGCACCATCGTTCGTGAAAGAAGGTGAGAATCATCCATAAGAGGAAGCAGTTCTAAACGTGCCTCTTCTTTTTACAACGATCTGTTCAACAGAAACTTTGGTATATATACACAAAGCGCTCAAGGGGAGAAGAGGAAAACGAAACCGCTCTCTGTCCGCCTTTCAAGAAGTCGTTATTTAATGACAGGGGTAAGAAATTAATTAAATTATGTTTAGTTTTAAAATTATCTTCAAGTTAGGTGAATAAGAGTATAACACACAACACAGGTGGGACAAAAGGCTGTAGAAATGACGATTACACAATTACAATAGAAATGTATAAAAAATAGTTGTGAATTTTTTCATGGATAAAGTAAAGTTGTTTTATATAACCCTAAAATACGTTTCGACATGATGTTTTGGAACAAACTATTTATATTGTTACAGAAATCACTTGATGGCCTCTTTAAGAGGTGTTGAGATACTACTGTTGATTTAATTCCATCTGTTGTAAAAATTACTCTCCATTGTATATGGTTAACTATGAACGGTATAAAAATAATAGGTATTTAAGAATATAGTTTCATAGTTATTTTCGGATCTCTGCATAACTTTAGTCAACGTATATATTATAATTACAGGTTACTATTTGTTGAGCTTTATAGTTAGCACCACCCGAAGTAAAACATAAATTAAAATTCACTTATTTTACCAATCAAATAGCTTTGACACGTTAAATATGCAATTATTACACAGGTACCTAATAGTTGCAGAAATAAAAATACTTTAAAATAAAAATTTCGTTTTATGAATAAACATTGATACATAAATAACATGTATAACAATGAATTTAAAAAAATAATAAATATGTAATAGAAAATGCATGCCTATTTTACCAAACATTAACCCGAGTATATAGAACGGTTAAAACCGAATGAAACTATCTATTTAGATGTTAAATTGTATATGTTTCAATATTGATATTATTATATACTAACATATTTAAATATACTAATTGTTAATGAAAGTTAAACTAGAACCACACTACAATAAAAAAACTGTGACGTGTGCTTATAATTACACATGTATATGTAGTAGTTAATATGCGCAGTTATTAATATTTTGTTCCGTATATACCGTGGGCTAGTTTTATTTGTGTGTATAATATCAATTTAAATAAATATTATTTTCATTTTCATTCCACATTTATAATGTACATTTTATGAGGTAAAGTGCTTTTATTCTTAGCATTCGAGTAGTATTGTATTTTATTTATTTTTCTCTATATAATTTTTTTTTTTGTTACTCTTTCGAACTTTTCTGTACCTTTTCATGTTTTTTATTTTTTATTTTCTCTGTCCCTTTTCTTTCCTACTTTCTGTAAACATTTTGCGTCTGTCAATTTGTAAATAAAGCCAATATTATTATTATTATTATTGTTATTATTATTATTCAAAATAAACGAATATCTATATATAATTAACACTATCCATACACCGGGCTCATTGGCGCTTCCATATATTCTTCGGGAAGGGATATCATTTTATAAACCACCCTAGACTTAGAACATCAAGTTAAACCAAGACTTTTGTAACATTACATTTCATTGAAAAAATATCAAAAATATATTATTAATTACAAATATTTTGTAAAAAGTATTTTATCATATTTTCCTTTCTGCAATAAAACTTATTTTAACTGTGCATATCGTGCTTCATGATTTCGTACAAAAAACTATTGAGTAGTTCACCCAAATCAAAATTTCATTTATTTCAAAAAAGATATGAATTTTTCATTAAAAAAATACGCGTTCAAATCATTTTTTACAAAAATGGTATATTTTGAGGTGTGTTCCAGTGACCATTCGTATAGTTGTACAACAGTGCATGTGCCACTAAAAGTTTTTAAATTTAATTTTAGGAAAAGTCCCTGAAGCTTATATTGCTCCGTTTGTTCATTAAAAAATCACAGCAAAAATACTTTAAATGCCCCCCCCCCTTCCGGGGGTTTAAATCAGTAATATACCCATCCTACTTACTGTTTCTAATTTAAGTTAAAGGCATAAATATATGTATATATTTCATCAAACGAGGAAGAATATATAGTTTCACAAACATTTTGATTGGAATCATTATTGTTTTGATTTTGATAAGATAAGATAAGATACTATATTGGCAAAATAAAGTGAATTGTACGTATTCTTCCTTAATATATATCATGAATACTTATTTGACAGAGCTGTACGCAATTACATACCTAAAATTTTATTTAAAATTAAATTAAAGAAAACATAGGTACTACAAAAGCAAAAGGGATAGATGTTTGATCATCTCAGAATTATATATAGTCAAACTTAAAATAAAATATGAAATTATTAATTCAAACTAATTAAAATATCTTTTTATATACATGCGTGTATATTATTACTGTATAATTATACAGTCAACCTGTAATACATATATTGCCTTATAAAATGATTAAAAAATTAATAATACTGCTTTATTTCGTCAAAAATAAACAAAGTTCAATATGTTTTATGATTAATTAAATATGTAGAATTATTACAAATTTTTATAAATTGTTTACTGGTTGTATATATCCTTTTATATAAAATATAAAACTATATACATAATTCGATAAAAATATATTGCAATATATAGCAACATAAACCACTAAACTATATCACTGAAAAAATAATATGCCAAGATTAACAATATAAGTAGTAACTAAAATGATAACTAAAATGACTAATTGATATCAAAATAAGAGAAAAAGAAATGTAGAATAACAGAACACTATATCATTCATAAGCAGTCTGAGAAATATTATACTACTTCATATATTTATGAATTTATTTAAATATATAAATCACGACTATAACTTTACTTCACTTCACTATACTATTAAAATTATATTTTGTATATTCTCTCCAAAAATACTTATGCAAATATATAGAGTCTTGTAAATATTATATTACATATATATATTAACTAATTTAAGGGAAAACAATTTATTAAGATAGAGTTCAGCTTCATTCTTTATATTTTCCCATAATCTACTGAACTCTACGTCGTGTTATTATTAATAAGTTCATGTATTCTTATCATTTTTCTCATACGAAAACTGCCAAAAGTCTGCTGGAACCATCCTCATGGAAACTCTTTTTGTCACTTTAATACTCAGACTGATACCGTACCTTCCACCCATACCAATTTGATGTGAAATTATGTTTCTTAGTGATACGATTGTTTCACTTATTGCATTATTAAAATACATTACTTCAAGTTTTCTACACAAAGCAGTCTTACTTGCAAAACACAGTTGGGATAATACGTCACAAAATATATTTTTTTATTGAAAAGAAAATAAGCCTTGCTACTTAATTAATAATGAAATATACTGATGTTACAATTATGTTAAATAAGTATGTAGCAAAGCTTATTTTCTTTTCATTTTAAATCTGTTTAACTGTTATTCGAGAAAAGTTATACCTTATTAAAAATGTTTGAGAATATTTATAATATTAGATAAATTATTTTAGTTAAAGATGAAAAGGAATCGTGTTTCCACGTCATTCAAAACATGGATAATTTGCAGTGTTAAAATTCAGTTTTTGGTGATACCCATTAATATATGTAAATCAAACACTATGTAGGTGTATGTAAATTTATTTTTAAAAATTGATTAAAAATATTAATCAGTATCAGATTTCTCTAAAATCTCCGTTAATTGAAGTTTATAATTTATACAATATGGATAAGAGAAAGAGATACTTTATATATAACATTTTTCAATAATTATGTGGCTCTGTTTGTAAAAATAATGCTATTTTTTTCAAAATACACTAAAAAACAACTGTTTATATTTTGTGTTTTGTAATACTCAAGTAAAGTATATTAAAATAGTAATAAAACTATTATAATATTAAAATCAAAACCACCAGGTACATATGAATATGGAACAGATTGGTACACTTAAATTATTCAATGTAATATATCGATTGTCCAAAAACCCTGAAAATGCCTTACCTTAAGCTATGCCTAAGAGTTTAACCAATGGATAACGATGCTTTCCGTAATGTTAGTTTATGTAACAAAAAATTCAGTCTAATCTAAGATTACTTATACTAAAAACATTACAGAGGTCATAAAAACAAAAAATATCTCAAGTTTCATGTGCAAGTTTGACAGTGCATGAAAGTTGTTTCTTGATTGCTACCTAACTCACCGAAATAAGGCATGAGTTCTACAGACAATTAAGAGGGAATTTTTTATTTACGAATGTATATGGAAAACAGACTTTTGTGCTACCGAATAGGTTTCTTTAGTTGAATATGTGTCTAAAGTATAATCCATGTGTACAATAAATAAGACAATTAACTTACAAAAGTATATACATTTTAATTGAAATGAACATCAACATCAACATCAACATCAACATATCATTATTCGAGTGATACAACAAAAGCTTTATATTATAACAAGTATTAGCACTTTTGTGAGGTAAAACTTTAATCACTTAATAATAGACCAGCACGAAATATTCAAATTAATGATCTAAAAAGAATAGCAAATATGCTATATTTTATTATAATTTGCTAAAACTTGAGTATTAAGATCGTTTAATCGCACAAACATCAAAAGTGGAGTATATATATTTTTTTAATTGTCAGGTTTTTTCTTTTTATAACAAAAGAATTTTGTCACAAAATTCTTCATATATTGTGATATACATTTCTCTTCTGTATATTAATTTAGAAATAGCTCATGTTGGATACAAGCTTTATTGAAATCAACGTAATTTGTAATTTTACCATTATTAACAAAACGTGTTTTCTTTAATTGCAGGGTTATTTTGTCAAAAATAACATTTCATCTTTATTTATCACAAAGCCTTATTAAGCATAATTAAAACGCTAGTTGAACTAAAATTGTTTAGATTGTATAATCTCTAACACTCGAAGAATATTTTCCAGTTTAATGTGTGTTTAAATTATGCTTGATAATGTTTTATGATAAACAGCGAAACGTTGCAACAATTTATTCAATAGTTTGGAATAAAATGGCAATTATTTATATTATTATCAGAATAATAAAAGAAAAATTAAAATCGGTTTAAAAAATTGAAGAAATAGACTTTTAAAAAATACAAAAAAGACAACCTTATATGCATTCTAAGAGGTGTTCTACTGCAATCTATATAAATATACGTATAAATAGTCCAACTTAAAATGTTGTATAATATACTCATATATAGGTGTCATATCTTATCAATATACTGGTTTAGATAGATTTTTAGTTTATATAAATGTTTGGTTTTAGTATATATAAGTTAAAACATACATATAATAGGGTAAATTACATTCACGCTTAGCCGGGATATATAACTGATAACTTACAAATTATATATATACAATATATAATATAAGTTTTCGCTTATAAATTATGAAAATATATATTTGTCTAAAAATAGATGTGAAATATTTGTAGGAAAGAATGAAGACAAATAATTTTAATTATAATTGTTAGAACTTTTATTTCCAATAATGAGGTTATTAATTGTATTATAAGATAAACGGTTTAAGATATTTAAACGTTATTGATAATGCCTGCTGAGTCTATATAATACCTCTCCATTTAATTTAAATATGGTGTGTATAAAAACTAACTTGTTATAAATTTGAATTGCCAGTGAGTAAAATAAAATTACTTGTCTTTATTTAATGCGATAAAAGCATTTATACTTATTGCTTGGCAATGGAATATTCTCATATATACTAACTTCATGTGTGATTAAACATATTAAGCACAAATAAATTTAAATTTATTTATAGTTTATCGAAAGCTTTATTGGTGTTAAATCCCTGAAATAACTCAGCACAAGGAAGGCTAACTGATTGTAAAGAAGAGAACTGGAAGGTACCACAATCATTAATTTGTATAAAATCCTGGCTTAGGATACAATGTGTTGGACCAACTCAGTAGGAGGTCCTGGAGTTATGCGAACAAATACACGAGACAAGATTACCAGCAGGGGGCAGGAACAGAATTCTGACTCGACTAATGATTGGTTGGTTTGAACACAGTCTGCTTTTGTGGACCAGCTAGGAAACAACGAAGAAGAACACCATCACTCTGACCATTCTTTCCTGGGATTTTCTGCCTCCCTATTCACCCCGAAATAAATAGTTAGGTCTCTAATTGGTTCCAAGAATTAATCACCCAAGAAATCAGAGCTCCACCCCTTTCGCCTCTGTGAAGATATATAATGCGTGTGTGTAGGTGGGTGAGCTATATTCATAGCGTTGGGGTCTGCCCACTGTAATCACTAGCGAAGTTTGCCATCTGGTAATAGTCGAAATAATTTTCGCGTCGGGTGGAAAATTGGGACGACCATTGAACACCTAGATATTTTTATAATTTCTTTCTTACAGTGTCTTTCAACGTCTTAACTTGGAAATAAACAGCAAGTGTAGAGGTAAAATTAGCTTGGCCAGTTTCGCATAAGAGTATAATAAAACAAATGTTTCCTCAATAACACTACTCGAAGCTGCAGAAAAGGAAATAGTTGAGTCGGATGATTAGCGTGTCCGGACGATTCATGGAGCCAGTCGTCCAGATTTCCCTGCATACCTACAGCTTGACGTTCCACTAATATTTTCCTTGTGTTTAATCGACCGATATTAGTGAGAACTCTAAAATCGCATTCCAATGCACGCAATCCCCCAGACACGTTTTTCAATATTTTTTATTACAATATATGTAAAAAGGCACACAGGAAGTTATTTCATTCATTAAAAATATCAGAAATTTATCAATATTTTTAATTTTTAAATAAATATCTAATATATTGGCTATATGAATACTATTTTTTCCACAGATATATATACCTAGTTAGAATAACTGATATTTACAGTTGTGATACATTAAATGCCATTTGGAAAACCATTTTTAAAAACACTATACCTATAGAACTTAAAATAATAGAGTTTCTAATTGTTATAAAAATTTTACAAATATTTTATTTTTTCAAGTAATAATTTTACATAATACATTGTCTAATTTACATAACTTTAACAATTGATTTAGATTCATAAAAACTTTCAAGGATATATGATAATAACTGTTTTTGCTTTAAGTTAATATTATAATTACAAGTCCGACAACTACACAATAAAGAATGCTTGAATTATATATTTTTGAATCAGGACGGTATTTACTATAATACATTAGATAAATAAAGTTAAACAATATATAACCCATAAAGTAAAATGAAATATAAATAATTTTGAAATATATAAATTATATCTTTTATTATAAAATAAAAACTAAATCTCATTTACACTTAATATTCCAAAATATAATAACAAGTCGTATAATCAACACTATTAAATATTCTAAATTATGTAGATTAATATGCCAGATAAACCACATAATATAACTTCGTCTGTGGTAGTTTGGATGTAATTTTAAAAGATTATACAGTGTGTATCTCTATATTTTTAGTATGTATATATATCTAAATTTAGTATTGTGGACGTCAGGAACTCGAAAAGTGAATGGTTAAGGTGCAGAAGTGTGTCCTATAAAAATATCTTTAAAAAGTAAAATAGGTACTATGAAAAAATTATTTTAAATACACATACATTTAATATTAAAATTAATAAAATTTAGTTTTACACTCATTATTTCTTCCATAAATTTCTCTGGCTCATCAAATTGCAAACTGCAAACATATATATATATATTAACGAAACCTGTTGGTTATTTTAAATAGTATTTTATATAATACATTATATTCATCAAAATTTGCACTCGATTCAAATGGGAAATGTTGTGCGCATATATGTAATTATTCATTATGAAAAATGTGTAATATTTACAATTTTAAGTCAGTAAACATATATAATTATGTATATACCAAAGAACTACAAGAGGACAATTATTTGACTGTTATATATTACTATATGCTATATAGTATATAGGGGAGAGAAATATAGTAATCAAACCGTGAAAGTTCTTTGTGGGGCGTCTAACGTATTAAATCAATTTGGATAAACATATCTTTATATCAAAGAAAAATTTAATTTATATGATAAATAAATTAAAACTGATAGGTACTCATTATAAAATATATATATTAAAAGCACAAATTTTATTTAAATAATAAAGTATTTAGTGAATATGTTATTACAATTATTCATGCTTATATACCCATGCATTTTGATCTAATAAATCAGTAAATTTTGAAATTTGGTTCTATATAGTAACAGATAAAATACCTTTAAATGAATTTTAGAAACACGAAAGGAGCATAATAAGACATGCATATATTCATTTCATTATTTCAGTTAAATAATAATTTGAAACATCTGATACAATTGACAGAATGTATGGACACTTTATAGGACCTTGAACTTAAACAGTATCTCAATAATTGCGTGATGAATTTTAATAGTTTTTTATGATCTATTTATTTCTTTAAAAAAATTAAAATCGGTAAGGTAGGAAATCCATTTGAACTTCGATTTAATAACCATAAACAATTTTCGCGCGATATTTTAACATTAACTTTTAATATAATTTTTAAAATAAATAATTTATTATGTATAAAACGGTAACGATTATAAGTGATATAATTGAATGCGATTAAGTCACTGCAGCAAACATGACCAACAAAACATAATGTAATTAACGAAAAATTTTCCTTATAAATGATGGCTCTTATATAAAAACCATCTAAATGTAAAACGAACAACTTACATATATAGGGTACTATACGCATACGATAGAGAAAGCGTCATCCGTCCTAGTTGACCGTTTGGATTTGGGCAGTGTTAATATCTTAGGCAGGACAAGAGAGGTATCTACACCTACATGCAGTATCTGGGACGACGGGTCATGAAGAGGACAGGCGGCCTGTTCATCAAAGCTATGGGGAGTATAGCGGTATTAAGTGCCGTTATTATGTGGCGTTAATCTCCACAACTTCCCCAAATGATTGACGGACGAATGAGCCGGTTGACAATCAAGGTCCTGCCCTTTGCAGCTCAATAACTTAGGTACCTACATGTCACATGGCGGCGTACGGCAGGAGCATCTCTTCACCCCCTTTAATGTTCCACAGTATGACATGTAATAATACCAAAAAACGGAACCCCGGGCGGCCTTGAACACGTACATACGGTAATCTGGATTGAGCTCAGACTTGCAGTGCGTTGTACAGACTGTTTCTGCACTTCGACTCCCAACTGAGCTAGGTACAAACTGGACAATTGGCCCCTGTGTGAGTGAGGAGGTGCACATACAGTTTGACATAATCTCCACTCCACGGTGGTCACTTGGGTGCTCCGGGGTTACCTAGGGCTGCCTCCTCTCAGCTTGTCCTATGGAGCAGCTGTGTTTGTGGTGCGGTCTAGCTTTAATATTTATATATCATATATCATTTTTGCCCACTGACATTTCTAAATTACACAGATATTATTGCACAAATTGTTTTAGTTTTAGTATAAATATATTATCATATATATTTATATACCAAATGTTTTTTGTTGGCTTTTTAGCC